>PVJX010003430.1:0-16635 GCA_004027295.1 Dolichotis patagonum | reverse complement strand
TTCTGAACCGAATAACAGAAAATGATCAATGGGTGTTATAATATCTCATTTTTGATAAAAAAGAAAAAAATTTGAACTATCACACATATTCAAATTCCAATAAGACACAATGTGGTAGACAGAACCAACGGTAATAGAACAAAAAAAGCATGGTAGGACTTCTAAGAAGGATAATAATTTTGGTATTTTTCTTCTGTAAATATTGTATTTTTTCTGCTGGTTATTGTTATTTTTTTTAATTGGTGTCATTTGTCACTTAATTATTGATTTATCACTTTCATACATTGTTTTCACTGTAGCACAGCAGCCTTGACCCTTCTTTTTTTTTTTTTTTTTTTTTTTTTTTTTTTTTTTTTTTTTTTTTTTTTTTTTTTTTTTTTTTTTTTTTTTTTGGTACCAGGGATTGAACCCACTGAGCTAAATCCCCAGCCCCTCTTCTCCCTTCTTACTTATTCTTAGTTTCTTCTTTGGCTGCTACTTTATATTTCGGTACTGTTGTACCATCTGTAGGCATTCTCTTCTGATTCCCAAATTGGTTTACTGTCATTTGAAGTTGTCCCTTGAGTCTCTTCTTTCTGCATATCTGTCTTAGAGCCCTTCCCCTCTTGTGGTTTCCCATACTTGCATGTGTTGCTGGGGCTCAAGCACAGGGCACAGAGCTATATCTCGTTTTTCATTTTGAAACATCTTAATAAATTAGCCAGGCTGAGCTGGACTTGGAGATCCTCCTTCCTCAGCCTCCCAGAGTGTTGGCATGTGCCAGCACACTCAGTCTGTGCTGTTTTTCACTTACCCCCCAGTTTTGCTTTTGGTGATAGTGGTGTGTGTTTTGGGAGTTTGTTTTTTTCTGTTTTGTATTTTTGGTGCCAAGCAGGCACTTATGCCACTGAGCTAAACCCCTAGCCAGAATTGTCTTTTTATGCCCTCACCTTTTTACCTTTTGGGTCCAAGCACATAGAATTATGTGCTGTTTTTTTTTTTTTTTTCAGGTTTCAGGGTGTTTATTGTGGGGCGCCAGGCGGTGAGCACAGGCCACGCAGAGCCTGGCGTCCAGGGGGGCTCACGCAGCATGGGATGCAGTGGCCCCCACACTGGACAGAAACGCCCCTTCCACTTAAAAATGGAGATGAACAGGACACTGGTGTGGCTACTGTTAAAAGCCAGAGGAGGGGGCTCTTCGCAGGGAAACGGACCTGCCTAATAATGACAAGAGATTGATGTATAATCCAGTTTGTGTGACTGTTGGGATGTAGTAAACTTTCAAGCAGTAGATGAATCTTAAAAGTTAAAGGAGCAAACCTAAGAGCCTTTCCTTAATATTATCTAGTAGGTAGCATTGCTAGTTTTGTCTTTGAATAACATTATCCGGAGGATGATACATTCATGGTTGTCCTTAATACTTTTTTCTGGTTGATCCAGTGTCTTACTTTTCTCTCTTCTTGCTGAGACAAAATACCCAACACCCACAAGTTAAGGGAGAAAAGGTTTATTTAGCTCACAGTTTTTGGAGATTTTAGTCCATAATGAGATGTGGCTCCAAGGCAGGATGGCTAATGGCAGAGGGCAACATTTCATTGCAGTGGAAGATAGCAAAATCAACAAGAGCAGGAAGGGCAAAAAAGGGGCAAAACAGGGGAACAGCCTCTTCCTCCCTTATATTGTATGCAGGCTGCCCACCTCAGGACAGGTGCAACACTCACACCCATAATCCCAGCATGGGACCATGAATCAATCGCAAACTCTAGAATCCCACCCCCATGACTGCATGAGGCTTTGGGGTGACATCCAGACACAAACTATAACATCTAGCATATGTATATGTAAGGGGTGAATTTAAAATACGGTGAATATTTAAAGTTTTGTTGTTGCTGGGTATGGTGGCACACACCTGTAATCCCAGCATTCGAGAGGCTGAGACAGGATTGGTGTGAGTTTGAGGCCATCCTAGGTTTCATACTGAGTTCAAGGCCAGCCTAAACTATGTAGCAAGACCCTGTCTCAAAAAAAATGAATAAAAATTGTGAAAATACAACATTGTTGCTCAACTTGTTAGTTTAAAAAAACTATTACCAAGAGCAGTGAGATAAGTGAGCTCATTTTGAGGGGATTAGCTCATTCCCACCGCCAGTTCAGAACCTTCCAGCAGCAAGATGTACAAATTACAGCCCCATTGTAAACATGTTAGTAGCAGTGAGTCTTTTCACCGTAATAATTCTGTTTAATAGTCACTGTGTGCTTTGATCATCCCTCATTGATCAGATGTGTGTAGCAATTTCTGTCAGGTAAACATGTCACAGTTGTGTCCTTACCCACTTTATTCACTGGGTCAGCATCGTGCAACTTTTGGCTCTTTCCCAGATAGTTTGAATGAGTTTGTGACACGGAGGAAGCCACGACAGTGCAACTAGAAACACTCCAAAACTGTTTCCAAAAGAGACAAGAACAGTGGGGCTTGTGTGTTTGGAGTTGAGTGTTTGAAGTTGGGTTTTTAAGAGAGCTTGATGGCGGTGTGTCTTTCACTATAGTAAATTTTTTTTTACAACTTTAAATATGCACCACATTTTGTAATCACTCTGCACGTTGCCTTTCTAGCATATTCTTTAGATGAGCAGAAGAATCTCAACAACTGTCCTGATGGAGTGCTTTTTGAACAGACGGGTCCAGTGTACGCTGCATGTCGGTTTCCTGACTCCTTACTTGAAGCGTGCAGTGGTGCAGATGATCCTGACTTTGGCTATTCCCAGGGACAGCCTTGTATTCTTGTGAAAATGAACAGAGTATGTGTAGATTATGCTTCTGCTGCTGCTTGTTTCTAATGTTATCCTCTGCCAAAAAATTGATAATTATTTTAGATCATTTGGGTTGAGTAAATGCTTTCCTTATGAAATGTTATCTCATTGGGGGATCACTTACTTAAAAGTGTATTAAATGGTGGCAATTCAGATAAAATCACATTCCAATGAGCTCAAGGGGAGGTTGCAGTTGTAGCCAGGGTACCATTTTACCATTTCATAGAAGTGGTATCTGAGGGCTAGAGAAGCCGATGTTCTCTCCTGGACAATTCCAGTGCATTTGAGCCGCTGGGCTGAGGAGAAGCTGCCCGGAGATGATGTGATCGCTCCGCTTCATGCCTGCTGCTCCTTCCAGGTTGAGCTGCAGGGTTGTGTGCTGTTACAGGTCATGTTTTCAAGGCTGTTTAAAGTCTCTTAAATGAAGCCATTCCAGATTATTGACTTAGGAAAGTTTCTTAAATAGATGTAGACCTCTCAAGGTCAAATTCATGTATCCCTGAGAGGTGTAGATGCTCAGGGTCGAATTCATTTATTCTTGGCACTATCACTAACCAGCAAATCACCCTTATACCTTGTAAAAGGAAAACATGAGTCTTCTGGAGTTAGCATTGCTAAAAAATAAGTTTCTCTTTCACAAATAAGCTGAATATAAATTCACAATACCAAAAAACTCTCACAAAATAGATGGATGGATACACCTCAGTTCACAAACTCTATTCTTTCCACAATTCTGGTTGCAAACTGAGTTGGATAAGAACCGAATCAAAAGAGCTGGGGATTGATTTAGCTCAACGGCATAAGCACCTGCCTTGCAAGTAAGCAGTCATGAGTTCAACCCCTGGTACCGATAAATAAATAAATAAACAAACAAACTATCAAACTATTAAAAAAAAAAGAACCAAATCAAATTCAGTGGTAAGGTTCAATGTTGACCTAATGGAGAAATTTGGTTTAGTTCTTGTTTAGTGCAGTTTGTGACCAGAATCATGCAGAGAATCGTGTTGTGAACCAGGGTACCACTGTATCTGTTACAGTTTTAACTGCATACATGAAAGTAATCTTACCACATAGAATTCAGCAGTACTGTCAGAGTATTAGAATGTGATTATTCCTAGTGTGTATATTTGTGGGACAGATAGCTGTGAAACATAGTGACACTCAGAGCCTTTTGGTGGAAATTGTGACCTAATAAATTACCTTGTCAGCCAGGTGTGGTAACACCTACCTATAATCCCAACACTTGGGAGGCTGAGGCAGGAGGATCACCGCAAGTTTTAGGCTAGCCTGGAGTATAGAGTGAATTTAAGGTCAATCTGGACTACATCCTTGTCTCAAAAAATAAAAAGAATAGCTTGTCATAGTCTGCGTCTGTATTTCATATTACATACAATAAATTGTCCTAAATAATTAGATTTATGGTTTTCTGTTTGTTGCTTCAAGGGTAACAGTTTGCAACTGTGTTTGGTTAGTTATTTTCTCACTTGCTTCAGTACAGTGATAAAATAGCTAATTGGGAAGTTACTGTATTAGAAAGCTCACTTTCATGCCCTAGAAGAAAATTAAAGTAAAAAATGTAGCTGGGTTTAATCCATAAGTAGTAGTGTTGATCTCAATTAATTCTTCTGTCACTGCCTACTGACTACAGAGGGCAGGGTTCTGCTGCGCACATGCACCTGTGACATTTGAACTAATCAGTGTTCCTTAACCTTAGATCATTGGATTAAAGCCTGAAGGGTCACCAAGGATAGCCTGCATTTCAAAGGTTAGTATTTAATAACTTCTGGTAATGCTTTGTTACTTGTTAGAATGCTTTAAAAGACTGTTAACCTTAGTCATCTTTTTTTCCTGCCCACTGAATTTTTCAGGTACTGTACTTTATAAGGTCAAATTTCACCAGACTTTTTGGGACTATCCCTTCACTTTCCTAACAGTCATTTAGAGAGACATTTTCCATGTCCATTTGATTTTGTACTTATTTATTGCCTTATGTCTACATATACCATACTTCGTCAATTATAATGTTCAGTTTTTTCCCCTTAGTTTAGCAGTTCTGAAATTGGGATAATTTGCAGGTACCTTACTACTCTATCAAGACTTTTTCTTTATTAATAGTACATAAATTGGTGTCAACTGAGAATTAATGAGATATGGTACGTTTTCCCTAAGGTAGAGAGGCATTGTTTTCTCCCTATCCCTGTTTTATTTTTTTCTAGAGTGCTTTGCAATTCTCATTTCATAACTTCTTTTGCTTTCTCTCCATGCTGCAAATGCAACTAAGACATATATATAAAAGATGGGTAAGAGCTCTGAGGAGAAATTAAGTTTTGAATTTAATTTTATCTTTATGCTATTAACATTCAGCTCCAACTGTATATGGCTGAGGTGCTTTACTCAAATTATTGTGTTGAAATCAGTTAAAAGTTACTGAGAAAGAAACTTTATTCAGTACAGGTGCATTTCACATTTGGACAGAAACTGTTCGTGTGTTTGCAAACATGATCATGCATCAGCACCCTTGGGTTGGCTGGGTCTAATTCCCACAGCCTCTGACTCCGTAGGTTGGGCTGGGGCCCATGTCTGCGTTTGCACTAAATCTCCAGGTGGTGATGGCACCGAAAGGCCCACACTGTGAGAACTCCTGCATTAGTATCTTATTTCTACTTTTATTTTTCTCTTTTGGTGCTGGGAATTGGATTCAGGGCCTTTGTATTGGACCACATCTTCACTGCTTCCCCCCACTCCCGTTTTTAATTTGAGGCCGGGGCTTACTAAGTTGCCTATACTGTGCTCAAATTTGTGACCTTTCCTGCCTGAGCCTCACAGAATGCTGGAATTACAGGTGTGGACCGCCATGTTAGAGTGTTCACTGATTCAAGTGGAGTAAAGGCCAGAAAGTGTGTAGCTTCTCATCTGGATGGAAGTTCGCATGTGTGACCAGCCTTAGCAAGGCAGTTTGTGCCACAGTCACATCTGTGGGAAAGTCAGGATCAGAAGAGTTGGGAGGGAAAATACAAGGCAGCAAAGTGAATTATCAATTTAAAAATTTATTATAGTAAGAGACACATTGCCACTAAACCGTGCTGAAATACTCCCTCCTTGTTTGAACACGCTTATCCCGTGGTCCTGGCCATGTTGTGTAGTCCGGAAGCCCTCTTTCGTGTCTTACAAGGTATGGCCAGAAATGCAGTGAACGCTGCTGCCAGGCGCCATCCATCCGCAGGGCAGGCTCCTGAAAACGTTCCCGCACATCTTCACCCGCCTCGCTGCGTCTGCAATTGGCTTTTGTCTCATGCCCAAAGTCAAAATGACCAAGGAAGGTAGATGTTTTGAGTTAATTCAGGGCCTCGGGCACAACAGGCACAACTGGAGACTTAGAAGAGGACTCCTGAGCTGCTTCTGAAAGTGACAAGCACATGGACTAGGTGTTCAGACTGTGGGAGATGAGTCCTGAAAACACAGATACACTGATGACAACGAGCCGTGAGAGGTGGCCTTTGTATTACAAGAGGATTCCTGCAAAGGATGGAGTTTTGTTTTGTGTCAAATCCATTTTATTCAAAGATTAGTAGGAAAAAAAGAAAAAACTATACAGAATTTCACAGCACGTCAATCACAGGGTAACACTGGTACAAAAATGGCGCATTGACACCCCCAAATCATTCACCCAGAACACAGGACATCTGCCTTCAGTTGTCCAGACAATACAAATGCAAATCTTTATCTTCAACAAAGTCAGAGAAATCAGTGGTATAATTATCTTAACCATGTTTTACATACTTATACATGTGTTGTTTCTTTCAGCTTATCACATTAATGAAACAATACAATTGTTTATGCATGTGTGTCTTACTTATTTCACTAACGAGTATGTACTCAAGGTGTATACATTTGTGTATAAAAGTGTCCAGTTCATTCTTTGTGGCTGAATATACTCCATTGTATAAAAGTGCCACAGCTTTTTTATCCAAGATGGAATGTTTATGACATTCATTTTTTCTCAGTATTTCTTTAAGAAAATTTAGAAAAATATAGAAAAGAAAAAAATCAGTTAACTACCCAGTGATAACCATTGCTTAGAACATTTGTCATGTATGCCTCAAGTCCTTTGCATGTGATGATATATGAAGAAAAAGGTTAATTTTTAAACTGCATTCTGTTTTGAGTGCACTTAGTGGCCACGATTCATAGCGTTGCTCAGAGTTTCCGGTGGTGGTGTTTGTATAGACTGTGGCCCATGTGCTTCCCCCAGAGTATCTCGTTAGTCAGAGGCTCGTTTCAATACTTGATTTCTCAAGAGAGTGACTTCACTCTAGGTACAAAAAGCCTTGCCACGCATATGGGGTGACACTCTCAGTCAGGAGAGCAGTTGAGTCTTTACCGCTGGGTGATCTGCAGGCTGAACGCTGAGCCCCGCTTCCCACTCTGGTGGATCTGCTCACTTGAGGGCAGTGAGGTCTGAATTGGTTCCTGGCAGGAGACATCTGGAAGTGCTCAGCAGACCATAACTCAAAAAGAAAAGGAATTTGTTTTGTTTTGTTTAGGGGAATATCTGTTTCTGTGAATAAAGCTCATCTGTTAAAGTAAACAGGGTCAACAAAAGCAGTTAATGCAGAAAAGCATCAAAGTAAGGGTTTTTTCCTGCAGCATAAAAGCCTCCCCTTTCTCTGTTTTTGGGGCTGGGGGTGGAACTGGGCCTCAGGCACATGCTCTGCACTGGGCTCTAGCCCTGGTCACCAAACGTGTCTCATCAGGGAACACAAATGGAGGGAGGCACGTGACATTGAGGTAGTGATTTTAAAATGACTTGTGGAGTTTCTCGTCCTGTTTCCGCCTCTCTGCGTGTGTTTGGCTCTGGGTTGTTAGAACTTGCCCTTTGTAGAGTGTGAAGCTATCACTGTGCTTTGTTCTTTGTGTTCTGTTGCCTGTGTGATTTCTCAGGCCTGCCCTGCACTTGTGGTGTGTCAGGATCGTGAAATGCAGTGAGCAGAAAGTAGGACTTGTGTTCAGTGCATGGGCTCTTGCTGTGCTGTGTCAGGTGTGTTTTCAGAAGTAGGACTTGGAGGCTGCGGATTCAGCTTGGTGGTAGAACACATGGTTAGTGTACAAGGAGGCTCCGGGCTCGATCCCCAGCACCATACACACACCTAGAAATTAGTTTACGCACATCTAAAATTCAGGTGTTTAGTAGTGTACAGCAGCCTCTCCTATCATGCGTCACGGCCTCACCTCTGGTTACAGCTGTAATGGTTATGCACTTTTTTTAAACATTGTTTTGTTTTTTTGTTTTTGTTTTTGTTTTTTTTGGTACCAGGGATCGAACTCACGACCTTGTGCTTGCCAGGCAGGCGCTTAGGCCACTGAGCTAAATCCCCGGCCCGGTTATACACTTTTGGACCTTCTCCGTCCAAAGACTCTACTTTGTAGATTGGCAGCACGTAGTAGCTGTTGCTTTCCAGTGTGCAGTCTGGAAACACAAATTTTTTATTCATCTCAGAAAAATATCAATACAAAAATTGCTGGTACAATCCTGCTGTCAGTATAGACTGACATTTGGTAGCTGGAGCAGTTATGTGAGTAGAACTGGCTATAAATGAGCAGGAACTCTCCTGAGTGTAGTGTATCTTGAGAATTGTAATTTGTGTCAAATTGTAATTATGTAATTACGTAATACTTATATGATTGTATAATATAATCAAAATGAGTAAGTCTGTGCCCAGAAGTATTTTAATACAGTTGGAGCAGCCTTGTAGTTTCTCCATACCGTTAGTAATTGCTACCGTTTTGATTGTAAACACAATTTTAAAAATTCTTTGTTGTGACTTAAAAGGTTTCTTTTGCTTTCAATTTTAGGATGAAAACACAGCAATTGTATCAACTTATCCTAATCATGGAGTCATAGACTTAAAGTATTTTCCATATTATGGAAAGAAACTGCACGTAAGTATTTAGAAATTCTTACATGTTGATCTTTTGAGAAATTAAAGTATCTGCCTATTTGTCATAGGTAGACACATCCCTGTATAGTTTGTGCATTTGGTTTTTAAAAGAATGTGAGCAAATGGAGAGCCACATGTAAAGTTCAAAACATAGACCCAAGTGTGGTGGCACACTCAGGAGGCTGAGCCAGGAGGATCTCTGAAGTTCAAGACCAACTTGGGCTACATAGTCAGTTCAAGGCCAGGCTGAACTACATAAGGAAACTCTTGTCTCAAAAAACAAACAAAAAAAATGCAGAATATATAACCCAAGTAGATAAATGAAAGGGTAACTATTTTCAAAATATTGGAGAAAATAGAAAAATACTAAAAAAGATTCATTACCCAGTTAAAACAGTATTATATTATAATCAGTTTTTCTTCAATATTTTTTTCTTAAAATACATACATACAAGATTCATTTTTTAAAAAAGAACCAAGGGCCGGAGATGTACCTCAGTGGCATATGCACTTGCCTCATGAGAACAAGGTTCAAAAAAGCACAAACAAAAAAATTTTGGGGGGGTTTTTTTTTTTTTTGGCTTTTTTTTTTTTTTTTTTTTTGGTACCAGGGATCGAACTCATGACTTTGCGAACTCACAACTCACAACTTTGTGTTTGCCAAGCAGGCACTTACGTCGCTGAGCTAAACCCCCGGTCCTCAAAAAAATTTTTGAAAGAAGCATTTAGGCTGGGGATTTAGCTCAGCAGTATAAGTGCCTGCCTGGCAAGCGCAAGGTCATGAGTTCAACCCCCAGTACCAAAAAATAAGACTCATTTTTAAAAATGAAAAAATTTGATTAATCAGCTCCTGACTGAAAAGGAAAATTCATACCAGTAATCACAGCTTGTGGAATATGTTTAAAAGAGTGCTCTCAGGAAAATTCAGCCTTACATACTTTGAGCAGTAGAAAAATGGCGCACGCTTTTAATCCCAGCACTGAAGAAAGCTGAGGCAGGTAGAAGGATCACGACTTTGAGTCCAGCCTGAACAACTTACTGAGAGCTGTCTCAGAGTTAGTTTTTTCAGAAACGGAAATAAAAAGGGCTGGGGGTAGCTCAGTGAGGAGGCGCTCCTTACTCTGTAGCAGTTACTACGGGGTGTGTCCAGAGTAGTTTAAGAGGTCAAGGCATAAGCCAGAAAGATTCTTAGAGAAAAGAAGCAGGTAACAGTTTTTAGGGTAAGCTAACCCCTGCTGAAGCGAAGGTGAAACTGCTGTAGAGTGTGAGCTCACGTGTCTTCATTTGTCCCTCAGGTGGGCTATCTACAGCCGCTGGTCGCTGTCCAGGTCTCCTTTGAATCTAACAGTACCAAGAAAGAAGTAACAGTAGAGTGCAAAATTGAGGGATCAAAGAACCTAAGAAATGAGGACGATCGTGACAAGTTTTTGGGAAGAGTTGCATTCAAAATCACAGCACGCGCGTAGTCTTGAGTAGGAGGTCTCCGCAGAATAAATGTTGTGTTGTCTGTTGTCAGTGTGTGTCCGCTGGACCTGCCGTTCTAGAATTCTGAGACTGCCTAGGGAAAGGTGGCGCTGCCCGGCCCGGTAACAGCGCAGCGCGCTTCCAGATCACAGTGTTCCGTGTCCTCGAAATAACTGCCTGCTGCCCCTGCTGCCCTCTGAACCAGTGTCCAGTCGCCAGATAGGGACCAGTGAACACCTGGTTCCCAGCGTGTGGGGTGGGGTCTTGTCCTCTTTTTTATGTGGTTTACTTGCCGAATGTCTAAAGCTTAATGTGCTGCGCAATGTAAATATTTTATGGATTTAACACTGGTTAACTCAAGTTTTGATGCCAACAAAGTTGTAGGGGTGAAATGGTACCTGACCCACGTTAAGAGACTTTCTGGCTGCAAGAAATGTGTGTGGAGAAGCTCTGTATGTGAAGAAGAAAAAAGAATAAAAATGGATCTGAAAGTGTTACCTTGGGTTTTTTGTAAAATTATTTTTTACATGCCGAATTAGTCTGTGGATCTTTTTGATTAAGAGCACAAACTTTTTGTTATAAAACATGTTTTTTAAAAAAGCTGATAGGATTATTTTTGTGTGGGAGTCTCTTATAATGTATTTCAGCCCATAGGTGAAACAGCATTTTTAGGTTAGAACGACTATGCACCTGATTTTTTATGAAATTAAATTCATGAGTCTTAACTTGTATAATAGTATGTGAAATATCTTGTTACTGCTTTTATTTAGCAGACTGTGGACTCTAATAAAAGATTTAAATTGTGAAATCTAAAAAGTTGAAACTTATTTATAGCTTGAAGCCAAATACCAGAGTTTTATGTCACATTCTTTGGTGTCGTGTAGTATTTCCTCTGTTCTCTGTCAGATTTGTTCCTGGTATGGCTCTGACATAACTCTCCTCTGGAGTAAAGTGTGCTTCCCATATGACTGTGGGTTCTTTTTTTAACCTTTTTGTTACTGTCTTTAAAACACATACACACACACACAGAGTATGCGTAGTTTTTGTTGCTTCAAGCCAAAACTGGTGGATTGGTCAGCCCAGCTGGCTCAGGAACAGCTGCCGGGTTAAACTGCGGTACGGGGTGGCCTTGTCATGGCCTCGGTGGCCAGGGCATCTCCCTTTCGATTGCAGGCACTCAGCCTTGTGGGAGTTCTGCTTTTTGCTCTTGTGAAGGTCTTGCAACAACAGTTTTCCCTCCAGATGTCTTTGCAACTGAAGAAAAATGGTCCTTGGAGTTGTTGAACTTACTCTGGGCTTTGGTTTTCTTTTTTGTACTACGCTTAGGAATGAAAAACAAAAGATTGCTACAATGAAAGAGAAATGCAGACCTGCAGCCAGGATGTTGCTTTCGTTGGCCCAGTTTGAGCAGGTCCTCAGCAGCCAGCAAATTTGACTTGGGAAATTCATTAACTAATATTTGGTTATATCTGTGTGATTTTGCTTTTTTAAGTGTAATGTGGATAGATATTTTTTTTTCCCAGTGAGGTCGGGCAAAAGCAAACCAAATCTCCAATATCAACTGAATTGAGGACAGATAAAAATGAGACATGCATATAGTCACCAAAGCGTCTTGGCAACGCCCAGTTGCGAAGTTGGCACTTGGCTGGGTCCCTGCTGCTCTGTGGCCTCAGCTGACCGCCCTGGCTTTTCCCTGCTCCTTCATCTATGTATGCAGTTAGAGCTTAGCTGTTTATCCCAGTTCCAGGAATGGTGCCAGATTCAAGCATACGGAGATGGGAGGGCAACACGTGGTCTAGGGGATGGAAAACCGAGAGGGAACAAACTCAGCGTGGCGTGATGTGACAGTCACAGCAGTGAGGCACAAGAGGCGTGGAGGCCGGGCAGGGCCACCCTGTCGCTCAGGTCCAGTCCTTCCCTGCAGCTCAGCTGTGTGAAATGGGCCCAGCAGACAGGCAGCGCTCGGGGGCCCGAGATTCAGCTCAGCGGCAGAGGCGCCTGCCTGGCAAGCAAGAACTCATCAGTTTGATCCCCGGCACCAGAAAGAAAAACACGGCTAAGCAGCGCTCACTGAGGGAAAAAGGGACCAGGGGTTGGGTGGGGGACCGATAAAGGGTGGGAGCAGGAACGGAAGGACCGGCTGGGGTTTACTTCTGCTGCATCTCCTGTGTTCCTTGGAACCCGGGGATGTGCTCATGCCTCCGGGATTCAGTACCTAGCTTGTTCTGCCCTTTCACAACCACAGCTCAGACAACACCCCAGAGGGCTCGAGACAGCAGCTTTGTAAGGCCACCGAGTCTAATGCCAGTTTGACGCAGTGGCTGAGAAACCCGGTGTCAGTGTTGCTGGCAGATACAGGATATTGCAAAGCAGTATGCTGTGTTCCTGGGGAAATTTGCTAGGTTTCTTAGAGCTCTAAGGTGTTTTATATTTGGGGCTCTTGAATGTTTCATTTTGGTCATTTACAGATGACAAGTTGCATACAGTTCAGTCTGTCCCACTTTGAACATACAGTGTCTCTTGGTGGAGTTTTTGTGCACTGGCACTTGTGTGCTTCACCTTGTAACTAAGCTCAGGGTACTTTACACCTGCACGCATGGTACACAGGACCAGTTTGCCTTCAGGAGACTGAGGAAGAGAATTAACACAACTTGAAGGCCAGCCTGGGCTACACAAGTGAGTTCAAGGCCAGCCTGAGTTACATAGCAAGACCCTGTCTCAAGAAAATACACCTAAGGTGGTTTTTTTGGTTTTGGGTTTTTGTTGTTGTTGTTGTTTTACCAGAGATCGAACTCACAACCTTGCACTTGCCAGGCAGGTGCTTACACCACTGAGCTAAATCCTGGTCCCACGAGTAAGATTATTGTGGGCTCCTGTGTAATCACAGATACTTAAAGCAGCAGCAGAAGTGAGGTCCAAAGCAGATTTGGACACAGCGTTGCTCTCTGCAAGGGATCATATCGAAAGGGGGAAAATCCACTCTGCCTACAGCCGGTGAGTTGGAAGCCACACGTTCCCAGGGCCCTGTCCAGCCCTGAGGCTTGGAGCAGAAGCTCTGGCAGGCTACACTGTGCCCGGGCTGCTGACCTATGGAAATGGGAAGTTAGACTTAAAGCAGCTCGGTTTGTGGTAGTTCATTCCAGCAGCAAATAGAAAGCCAAGCTGGTCCTCATGTCAGTCAAGATTCTAGACAGCCAGTGTGTGAGGCAGCTCGGGACTGCAGGGACTGGGCCTCGGGTTCCATCCTGGTGCAATCCCTAGACTTCAGAGCAGTGCAAAGGAGGAGCCAAAACAAAAAGCCTAGAGCGGACATTTCCACGTAGATCACATTCCCGAAGGCTGAGGAGAGGCAACCTCATCACTGGCCTGGCTTTCAGATCCCCATCTGGTGGCTGGACCAGGCCGCCCTGCACAGCAGGCAGAGTGCAGGCGCAGACAGGGCATTTCGGCTGCCTTTGCTTTTATCTGTGGTCTTGAGGGAGGGCAGGGCATGCAGCCACGGGGCCAGCTGAGGATGGCACACACAAGCCCATAACAGGGCTCTTCTGGGCCTGCCTAGCTCCTAACGGGATGGGGAAAGTTACTGGGGGAAAGTCAGGTAAGAAAACTCACCTCATCACTAAGAAAACTGCAAAGTTGCAGTTGTATCAGTTAAACATTTCATTTTAGGTTGTTCCCAAGATCTAGCTATTACAAAGTGTGCTGCTATGAACATGAGTGCACATATATTGCTATGATACGATGTTTTTAATTCTTCTGGGAAGATGAGACATTTCATTTTAAAAGTTCACTGCATGCCCAGCATGATGGCGCATGCCTATAGTCCAAGCACCCAGGAGGCTGAGGCAGGAGGATCACTGTGAGTTAACTGGGCTACAAAGTGAGTTCAAGGCCAGTCTGCACTGCACAGGGAAACCCTATCTCAAAAAGATGTTTTTTAAAAACTCTAAAAAATTGAGACACACACACAGAAAGCTTTGCTCCAGCAAAGGACCTATGGTTAAGTGGCAGTGTTCACGGTTTCCGCTACTGACCCACTCCTGCCAGGCCGGCTCGCACTGTCCGATGTTGGCAGTATCCAGGGATGAGCGCGTGGTGGGCCAGGTCTAGCTCATCTGCCCGTGTGCTTCCCAGCCACGTGCGGTTTAGGGCAAGTATGTGACGGGCGGGCCGCAGAACCACGGGGTACTCTGCCCCACGGCCCCAGGGTGGAAGCACAGTGAGGGCTCCTGCACCTGCCGGCCATCCTGCCGCTTGCAGAGAAGCCACCTGAGAGGAGCACACAGGGCGAAGTGGGTGAAAAGCAGCCACCTGCAGGTGCCATCTGCCATGGAACCCTCGTGTCATTTTGTGCAACTGTCCACTACAGATCTTAGGCCCTGAGTCATCCGTACAACCCAGAGGAAGGCCCATCTCGCAGCCTTTCTGCAGCTCTGCTGAATGTGATACGAATCACTTGACTTGGATTTGCTTGTGTGGAACTTAAGCCACACCCCTGGCAGACCTGAAGGCTGTCATGAGGGGCGGGGAGCCGCTAGCTGCTCACCATGCGTGGTCCGGAGCTACAGTACCTTGCTGGGGCTGGGGCGGTCATCTAACCTGCTTCTCAGGATTTTGGTTCGTCAAGTGCCTAAAACAGTGCCTGGCAGTGCTACACATGTTTTAGCTACTCATCTCTGTTATTTGGAAGCTGATTATTTCCCTCCTTTCTGGTGCTTCATATTGTGGCCTCAGAAGTCCCCTTCGCCTGGGCCGGGGCCCTGCTCTCTACTCCCAGCAGGCGTCTGGGCCCACCAGAGACTCGCCCAGGATCAGGGGGCCTCTAAGGACTGCGACAAGAGGCCTCCTCCCTAATTGCACCTACGAACCAGGGGCTCAAGTTTCAGCCCCAAGGAGGTCACAGTAAAAGAAGTCAAACCAAGCGGGAAGGAAGAGTGGACCCTGGAAGAGAGAGTGACAGCACCTTCCTTAGTGACTCCTCAACCCTCCTGGCATGTTTTGTCCCCAGGAGGGACATCCATGGCCTACAGATGCAACTGCGGGCGCACAGGGCAGGAGGAAAGCAGTACCCTCGGCCTGGAGGTCCTTTCGCCTGGGCTTCTGAGTGAGTGACCCTGGGCCCAGCTCCCTTTTACGGAACCTGGGCCATGGAAACATTGGGGCTGCTCGGCGGCCCCAGGATTCCCACCAGGCGTGGCAGCCGGAGCCTTGGGTCGCGCTCTGCACGGGTGGTTAGGGGCTAGGGGTGTTTGGCGGAGAAAGCACTCAGGGTGGAACTCGCTGGAGAGACAGGGTCCCTGCATGGCCTTGGAAGTCACTTCCCCCCTTGCCATTTAAGGGGAGGCAGCACAGACAGATTCCCACAGGAATGGTGACGGTGGTGGTGGTGGAGGTGGAGGACTGAATCCAGGGCCTTCACACTAAGCTACATTGCCAGCCCATTTTTAATTTTTATTCTGAGGCAGGGTGTCACTAAGTGGCTGATTCCCCAGGCTGGGATGGGTCTTGCAACCCTCCCGCCTCAGGCTCCCAGAGTGGGGAAGCGCAGGTGTGCATCACACGCCAGGCTGAGGCCCCCCCACCCGGCTCCTCTTCAGCTTTTTTTTAAAATTTTATTTAAAGAGAAAAAACAAAGAAAACAACCAAACAAAACAGAAAAAGGGTAGCAACGATACAGAATTCCAAAGGCAAAAAATAAAAGAACAACAACAAAACAAAAACAAAAACACTAAGAAATCCACCACTTGATAAGTTACATACTGTCATCCTTGGAAATAGTTGTGCAAGTTACAAAATTAAAGCACACAAAGTAGACATTCAAACAGTGAGACTGTTAACAGTTCTGCTCAACAATCCAACAAAAACAGTAATGTGGTCATCTACTTACACACTTAAACATACGTGCAGTTATGTCCTTTAGAGCACTTTCTTTTCTCTCTCTCTCTCTCTCTCTCTCTCTCTCTATATATATATATATATATATATATATATAATATATATATATTTAAAATTTTATTTTAAGGGGGGTAAAATTAAACACAACAAAGCAGAACAGCACGTGACATAAGAAAGCATAAATTTCAAAGCTACACAACCCGAGATCTTCACTATCTGCCATATTGTCTCACGTTCTCTTCCAAATGGTTGTCCATATCTTTGCATATGGGGAGTTCATACTAAATAACATATCAGTCTTTTCACAAGATGTGTAGTTCACTGGCTCCCACTTGCTAAGGGGGAGGAGGCACACGGGACAGGGGACAGGACATGAGATGTTCGATTCTCAGCTCGCGCCTCACATCCACCCCCCAGAGAGGGGAGGAGCTCCTTGTTCTCCTGGCACCCCGAGTCAACCGCACGGTGCAGGTCCCGATGCACCAGGGTCTCTCCCCTGCAGGCCCCCCAAAGTCCGCCATACTTACCTGCTATTTCTTTCTGATGAA
>PVJX010003429.1:44669-109007 GCA_004027295.1 Dolichotis patagonum | reverse complement strand
TAAATCTGTTATGATTGATAGCATCAAGTCTAAGAGTACAGGCAACTACACTGAAGATGACAAGATTCACTAAGATACCCAATCTGGCTTGATTATTACTGGCTTTTGAAGTCTTATAATGTGTCCAATGCTTCATTTTTATTAATGTTGTTATATACTGCTGAGACATCATGGTAACCATTGTAGATCACCTTGTATTATGGTTTTATATGACTTTTTTGCCTCATGCTTTTCTAGGAATTGTTTTGTTTTATCTTGCTTTGTTTTGTTTTTCCCTCTGATACAGAAATGATAGATATACATGTAGAGACTCATGCATGAGTAGAGCTTATAAAGAGTTTATGAGAACCAACTATATAACACATGTTGAAATGAACAACTACTTTGAAGAAAAAGAGACACTACAGTACCCAGTGGGGATTCCATAATGTCATGATGTGAAGCCCAGCAAAACTATCACTCTTTGTTCACAGTGATTTTAGCTTGTTTTGTTTTATTTAAGTTTAACACACATTAAGGTATGCACAGCTGTTTTGAGGAGAATGAGAGACACTATGACAGCCATTCTTGGCTTCCCTATTGTCTGATCTTGAAGATCTGAAATGCCCTCCTCGTCCTGCTCAGATCAATTGTATACTATGTTGTTTCATGTGAAGTCCCTGTATGTGACAATATGGACAACTATTTGGAAGAAAACAAGAGTCAATATGATAGAGAGTGAATATCTCTGATTGTCTAGTTTTGAAATTTATGTCTCTTACATTGCTTTCTTGTGATCCGCTTTGTTCTGTTTTGTTGTGTTTAATTTTACACTTTTGATATAATTGCACATATATTTGAGTGGGTAAGATGGATGACCATATTGCTGTTTTGGTCAGATCATGGAGCAGAACTGTTAACAGTCTCACTGTTTGAATGTCTACTTTACATGTTTTAACTTTGTAATTTGAACAACTATTTCCAAGAAGTCAGTATGTAATTTGCCCAGTAATAATTTCTTAGGTTTTTTTGTTGTTGTTCTTTTCCTTTTTTCCTTGGATATCTGTATTGTTGCTATCCTTTATTCTGTTTTGTTTTGTTTTTTTCTCTTTAAATAAAAGTAAACAAAAAAATCATCCAGAGCCACAGGACTGGATGAGGTTACCACAGAGTGAAGAGTTACAGAAGAGGATTTAGGACTGAGCTTTCGGGTCATCCATGAGTAGAATTTAGCGATGAGGAGGTTTTATCAGTCAGAGGGAAATTAGGAAGCAGTCATATCTTAAACAGTACGTGAGAAAGAGTTGTTTCAAGATGGAAGGAGTAGAGTCAGCGGTGGCAGAGATCTGGTCATGGTGGAATTTAGGTGGCTGAGCAAGAAAGCAATTTGCCCGCCGTCTTGGTAAGCTCCCCAGTGTGAGCCAGGAGGAGAACCAGTCAGCAGCTCCTGTGAGCCTACTGGCATGCAGGCTGAAAATCAAACATCCCAACCCTCCCCACTCGACCCGTTAGCAACTGAAGACAGATGTCTGAGCATCTCTTGGGAGGATGACTGTATGCAATAGAGCAAATATGGGGGATCTCCTTCTATTTTCTGTTTGAAGGCAAAGATTGTTTCCACTGTTTTGTTTTGTTATGATTAATTGTTTTGCTGTATTCAATATTCTCTCTCTATTGGTTTTATAATGTTCTGCTTTTGGTTTGATTTTGCTAAACCTAATTGACTGGACAAAAATTGTGAAGATACACTATGGTACCTATTACTGTTATCCCAATATCCTGCTGTGAAGTTCTGTCCCAACTTCACTGCATTGTCTCAATTGGCTTTGTTTTGTCTTGTTCTTTAAAAAAAAATGGAAGAAGTAAACAATAATTTTAACTTTACTGAAAATTTGAGTAAAGTCTAAGAACTGAGCATTAGATTTGGTAGCATGGGAATTGCTGGTAGGACTTGGGTGTGTGTGATTTAAGTGCCATGTTGGGATTGGCAGACTGACTAGAACAGGCTCAAGTGTGAGTCAAAAGCAAAAATGTGGGTTATTGAGGGCAGAGCTCCAGTGAGGGGCAACACAGTAGGTGGGTAGCAGTTAAATGTATAGTTAGTAGCTATGTGGTGATATTTCCCAGCGATAATATGCAGCTTAATACGAGGAAAGGGAAAGATAGAAATGAGGTAACACCAAGAAGTAAAAAGAATTCCATCAGAAGATAAACTGAAATGGATTAACCAAGCAGGAGGAGCAGCAAGAGAAAGCCATGACCCGGAAACCAAGAGAGAAAAGGTTGTGAGACAGAGGTGCTAGAACAGGCAAGTGTTGCAGGCAGCTGCTAAAAAGGACCACAGAGATGGCTGTTAAGAAATTCTTGGTGACCTCAGCAGAGGACTTCCGGTGGCAGTGAAGATGGAAGCCAAACTGTGCCCTGTTGAGGAAGAAATAGGAGGTGAAGAATGGAAAGCATAAGTTCAGAGATGTCTTTGAGAAGACAGGAGATAAACTACTATGGTGAGGCACTACTGAGGGAAATTTTTAGTTTTTAGGAGGAGAAATTTCAGTATAGACCTATGCTGAGAAGAAGGTGCCAATGGATACACAGAAGCAAAGGAAGAAGATGGGTGGAATGTAAAGCATGGGGAGAAGGATTCATCACAAAGCAGGGACAACTTTTCCTGTGAGCTGGGAGAAAAGAAGCAAGAATGAAAAGAGAGGCAGATAACAGTGCAAGCAAGAAGCTTCCTTTAGAGAAGGCAAAATTCAGTGATCCTGGTGGGGAACCAGTGGTAAAAAGGTGGCAAAGTGACCTTCAAGGGGGCTACTCATAGGTTCATAAGTAGCATAGATAGGCTAACTTTTTGTGTTTGTCTGTATGTCCCAACAAACTTCCCAGTTCCCATCCAAAAAGCTGTCTCCCTCCTTTCCACTCCCCACCCCCTTAAATCCCACCTGCAGCCTTGGAGAAGCTCCCTGTTCAGGGTGAGTTATGGATGGAATCGTTATCTTTCCTCTCTGGCACAAATATTTCCCCAGGAGGTCTGTGCTGAACCCACAGTAAGTAAAGCATAGAAAACAGGAAAAGCAAAAAACCAAGACAAAAAACGTTAAAGGCAAGAACATTGTGATGTATTATAAATTTTAAAAAATGTTGAGTGAGCAGATAATAAATGTGGGGCATATTTTAGGATTTAAACTTCTGCAAGGCAGCAATTGCTTTATGACTCCTTAGGAAACAGTTTAGAGAAATGGTTAGTTAGGCTCCATGGTCTTAGAACCCTACTTCTTGGGTTCGAATTGGAAATAAGTAACTCTTGGGCGAGTTACTAAATTTGTCAGTGCCTCAATGTCCTCCACTGTAAAATGGGAATTGTAATAGAAATACTCCCTTATGAATGTTGTGGAAATTAACTGTTTGAATGTGTGTAAAGCCCTAGGACAGCACATGTGTTGAAAGCCACTTAATGACCCTTTGCTTTTAATGCTAGGTGTTCCATGAGAATACAGGTATCCTGTGGCCCTCATGTAGGAAATACTTACTAAAGGACTAAAATGTTCCTGTGAAAAGTTGTAAGTGGAGAATCATATTGAGGTTAGAGGGTAGGGCCCCAGATCTAATATCTCTTAATTTTAGATTCTTTGGTATCTTATCCAGTAGCCCTTCTGCTTCCTGTACTTATTTACTTTAGAACAACATGAGAGGCTGGTGAATGAGGAAAGTCTCAGGCCTCTTTGGTGCTGCTTCCTTTCTTGAGATGCTCATTGCTCCTCTAGGAGCCCAGTGACTTGCTGTACTTCCTGCCCCTTTGGGTTCTCTGCCATTCCACTGCCATCTAATAAGTCCTTATGTCACATAAATACTTTTCTATCAGCTTGAAAAGTAACTGATCCTGAGTTCCAATTCTTCTTCCAGCTAATCTTTGCTAGAATGCTGACTGGGGGCTTAATCTATCACCCTCCCTTCTGAGTAGTGTCTGTCTTTTAAAAATTTTTTTTGTTGACATATTTTAGATACATACAATGATCACATTCATCATAGGGGATTTGTACTTATACATAATACATCTTGCTTCTTCTTTATTCCCCTTCTTTATTCTATCCTCCCTTCAACTCCTCTTTCCCTCCTTATTTTCAAAAGCTTTATTTCCATTTTTTCCTTCTAGTCTCTGTTTTCTTGTTCTTTCCTTCCATTCCCCTCCTCTCCCTTGTTCTTCTTCCCATTTGAACAGTTTCTTTCCATTTTCTTATTATCTATCATATCTTTTGGTCTTTATTTACACTTTTGGTTTCTCACACTGGAGAAACAATGCAATATTTAAATGTGTGTCCAATTTATTTCACTTAAGAATATGTTCTCAGTGTGCATCCATTTAGCTAGAAATCTCTCAAATTTATCCTTCTTTATGATCGAATAGTACTCCATTGTATAAAAAACCACCACGTCTTCTTTATCCATTCATTAGTCAATGGGCATTTGGACTGCTTTCAAGATTTAGCTATTATAAACCATGCCACTATAAATATGGGTGTGCATATACTGCTGTGGTATGCCTTTAATTCTTTGGGAAAAGTACTAAGAAGGAGAATAGCTAGGTCAAATGAAACCTATAGTTTTAATTTTTTGAGGAATCTCCACACTGATTTCCATAGTAGTTGCACCAGTCTACATTCCCTCCAACCATGGGGAAGTGTTCCTTTTGCCTGACAGCCCTGCCAGCATTTGTTATTGGTTAATTTCACGGTAACAGCCATTCTTTGTGAAATAGGATAGAATCTCAATATTGCTTTAATTCACATTTCTCAGATCACAAGTGATGCTGAACATTTTTTCATATATTTATTTGACTTTTCTATGTCTTCATCTGAGAAGTGTGTATTCATTTTCACATGCCCATTTTTTAAAATTGAGTCTTAGAATTTGTGTGGGGGGGCCCTGATTTTTTTGAGTTCTTTATATATTCTAGATAGTACACCATTGTCTAAGGAACAGTTGGCAAAAATTTTTCCCACTCTGGGTTGTCTTTTTACTTTGTTGGTGGTTTCTTTTACTGCACAAACGTTTTTTAGTAAGATGAGATCCCAGTTGATTTTTCATGATATTTTCTGTGTGATTGTTAACAAAATCTTTGCCACAATTATGCCTTTAAGCATTTTACCTTCTCTATCTTCCAGCAACTATATCTGGAGTTTGTTTCTCCATCTTCTGTTCTGTTTCATTCATCCTCAAGTCTAGTTTTTTTTCCAGCTCCCAGAACCATTTTTACTGTTTTAATCACAGTAACTTTGTAGTATAATTGCAAGCCAGGGATTGTGATGCTCCTTGCCTTACCTTTCTTGTCCAGAATTGTTTTTGCAATTCTAGGTCTCTTCTGGTTCCAAATGAATTTTAGGATTATTTTCTCTAGTTTTGTGAGATCTCCTATTGATATTTTGATTGGGATTGCATTAAATCTGTATACTAATTTTGGAAGTATGGTCATTTTTGCTATGTTAGTTCTTCCTACCCAAGAGCAAGGGGTATCTTTCAATTTCCTGATATCCTATTCAATCTCCTTTTTCAGAGTACTGAAGTTTTCCATGTAAAATTCTTTTATTTCTTTCATTAGATTTATTCCTAGGTATTTCTTTTTGGGGGGCTGCTATTGTGAAAGGTGTGGTTTCCCTAATTTCTCTCTCAGGGTGTTTGCTATTTGTGTGCAAGAATGCTATTGATTTTTTGTGTTGTCTTTGTATCCAGCTATGCTATGAACTTGATTATTAAATGTAGAATCTTTGGGTCAAAATTTTCAGGTTTTCCATGTAGAGTATCATATCATCTGTAAATAATGATAGTTTAACTTCTTCCTTTCCTATCCTTATTGCTTTTATTTCTTTCTATTTTTCTAATTTCTCTTACAAATGTTCCCAGAACTACATTGAATAAGAGTGGTGACAGTGGGCGTCCTTGTTTTGTTCCTGATTTTTGAGTGAAAGCTTTCAATTTTTGTCCATTTAGTGCAATGGTGGCTGTTAGTTTGTCATAGATAGCTTTCATTGGATCAAGATAAAGACAGTCTATTCCAATTTTCTGTAGGGTTTTTAATCATGAATGGGTATCAGACTTCTTTTCAAATTCTTTTTCTGAATCTATTGAGATTGCCATATGGTTTTGGTCCTTGGCTCTGTTAATATGGTGCATTACTTGTAGATTTGTGTATGTTGAACCATCTCTGCATCCTGGAATGAATCCTACTTGATCATGGAATTTAATCTTTTTGGTGATTTGCTACATTCTATTTGCCAGCATTATACTGAGGATTATTGTGTCTATGTTCATTTGGGAGATAGGCTTGTAGTTCTCTTTTTTGGTTGGATCTTTCTCATTGTACTGTCCACTTGATTTCAATTCTATTAATTTCTTCTCTGATATTTATAATTTCCTTCCCCTTGAAAGTTTTAAGATTGACTTCTTTTTTTTTCTAGGAGCTTGAGGTTTAATATTAGGCTGTTCATTTAAGGTTGCTTTGTTTTTCTGGTATGGAAATTCACTGCTATAAATTTGCCTCATATGACTGCTTTCATTGTGTCCCGTAAATTCTAGTGTATTGCCATTATCATTTAATTGCAGAAACTAATATCTTCATTAATTTCATCTGTGACCCATTGGTTGTTCAGGAGGGCATTATATATTTACAAATGTTTATGAAGTTTTTGTGGTTTCTTATGCCATTGATTTCCAATTTCATTGCACTATTGTCTGATAATATGCTTGGGATAATTTCAATTTCTTTGCATTTACATAAGCTTGTATTATGAGCTAGTATGGTCTCTTTTGGAGAACATCCTGTGTACAGCTGAGAAGAATGTGTACTCTGGGCCTGGGATTTAGCTCAGTGGCATAAGTACCTGCCTGGAGCTGCTGGAGAGCACACGGTCATGTTTGATCCCCGGTACCAAAAAAAAAAAAAAAAAAAAAAAAAAAGTGTACTCTGATGTGTGGTGGAATACTTTGTAGACATCTACTAAGTCTGTTTGTTCAAAAGTTTGGTTTAGTTCTGATTTTTTTGTCTAGTTGATCTATTTGTGACAGTGCAATACTTCAACTGTATCATCACTCATTTGATTTTTCATGTCTGTTAATATTTGTTTTATATTCTTGGAAGTTTATATTCTAGTCTGTTTATATTTTGGATGTGCTGGTATTTGGTGCATATTTATTTGTGATTGCTATCTGTTCTTCTTGGACCGTTCCCTTTAGAAGAATGCAGTGATCTTTTTTGTCTTTCTTAATCAGTCTTAGCTTGAAATCCACTTTTTCAGCAAATAGAATAGTTACCCTGCTTTTTTTTTTTTAGTTCCTGTTGCATGAAGAATTGTTTTCCATCCCTTGACTTCAGTCTATGAATTTTCTTTTGAATTAAATGTGTTTCTTGTATGAAGTATATTGTTGGACCTTGCTTCTTGATCCATTCTACCAGTCTGTTTCTTTTGATTGGTGAGTTGAGACCATTTACATTGATGGTTATAACTAATACATACTGCCTTATCCTTGTAGTGTTATTTTCCTGTTGATGGTCCTTCCTCCTCCATTTAAATACTTGCACTGCCTGGTGGAGTCATACTGTTGGGGTTCATGGAGTTGTAATTCTCATTACTTCTTTCTAGAATGTCCTTTAGAACATTTTGGTTGGTGGTCATGAATTTCTTTAGACTGGCTTTTGGGTTTTGAGTCTGTTGCAAAATCTTACCTGTTCAATTTATTGGGGACAAGAAGTTGTTACTTATGTTGCCTAGCCTCTGCTTCTTTGGTATTGGCCTATAGCATCATTTATGACCCTTAGGCAATCTCAGTCTTAGCATATGAAGAAAAACAAATGATTAAAACAATTATGTCACTTTGGCTAAAGTAGTACAATCAATAATAAAAAAGCATCAAACACAGCCTAGAAAGTGGCAAACTGTGGTACTATTTACCACCTTTAACTGTATGAACTATATTTGTGACTATATAACAAAATCTAAAGCAAACCAGAAAAATGGTATACAGTATATATGCCCTCAATATGGTGATTTACTCTCAGAGGAGAAAATTTTAAAAATAGAGAAATAGATGAAGAGGAAAAGATTAGAAGCAAGGCTGGAGGACAAAGGAAGATTATGAGAACTTTAGGAAATGGTTAAGAAAACAGGAGGGAAAGAAGAAATAGAAACAACAATGAAACAGCACAACAAACAACAACAAATAACTAGAAGCAATGTTCTTACTCATACAAAAGCAAGAACAAGAAAGAGAAGAAAAGAAAAAAAATCCTCTTTGAAGTGTGTCTCTGCTGTCACTGGTGAGCAGACAAAGCCCGGATATGCATTGACTAATCCCAGCAACCCACCTGTAAACTTACAGTGTGGGTGTAGACATTTCTGGCAAGCCTGCACCTTTATTTTCGCTAAAGTTCAGGCTAGTTTCTGGCTTTGAGACTGGAACCCAATTTATTTAGCCTGCAACACTCCACATGCCTGCTACTAGCCTGAATTTGACTCTCCGCCAATTTGAACTCAGCTCCTCGATCTCCTGCTGATTTAAACTCAGTTCTGCCTTACTCTGACACTGGAAGCCCATACAGGGAGCCAGCCCACAGCTGCTTGGAGGTCTAAGCTCAGCTGGTCCCTCTGAAAGGTAGCTACCTGCCAATGCTCTTCTCCTGGGGAGGCATCTGAAATGAAATAACTTACCAGTCACTGCGGTCTGCTGTTCCACTTGTCCATTCTACTGTTGCATTTCTTTGTGGAGGCTTCTGGGGTCAAAAGTAGTCACTGTGTATCTGTGGTTTGAGCTTCTTCTCCCATACAGTAATTCAGGGCTCAGGGAGAAAGCAATGATTGCCACCTCTCTCTTGAGGTATCTCTCTTCACTTTCCCCATGGACTTTAATTCTTGCTTCAGAACCTTGCTGGGCCCTGGGGACCCACTCCCTCTTTCTTCTCTTTCTCATATTGCTATCTTCCAATGTCTGGACACAAAATCTTTGAGAGGCACTTTCTCTGGTGTTCACCACTCCACCATCTTCCTGGAAGCCCAGTAATGTCTGTCTTTAATGAAGGTCACCATGAAGAGGCAGTAGGCTTCGGGGCTTTAAGTATACTAAAGAAGGGAGAGGAATGTAGAGCACACACTGGACAGAATAACGGAATTTGAACATTTACAGTCCTGAGCCCATCCTGAGGCCCACCCTTAGGATGGTTATTATAGAAAGGAGTTCAGATGATCTGAGTTCTAAACCCTAGAAAGTAGGAAATGAAATTTATACACTTAATAGTTGTGTACCACACTCTATGTAGCACTGGATTCTAATTTCTCTGAAGGGAAGAAATAATTTCTTTAAGTCTGGGAACAAGAATAGCAAAAGTTGTTTGGAGTTGTCTTCGAATGTTATGCTGCTATTCCGAGATAAACATCATATCCCTGATTGTAAATGCATGTGGTTTGCGTTTTAAAAACCCATAGTACAGCCTTGCCTTGTCACCCTCTCAGCACCTTACAGTATCACCTCCAGGTGCTTCCTTTCAGGACTAACTCGACAAGATATTGTTCTCTTCTCTCTCTCACTCTTTCTTTGACTGTGAAAGGGTGGCTCTTGTCCAAGTACTTAATGGGGGGAGCTGTGTCTGGCAAGGGGGAATCTCAACAGTTTCACTGGATCTTTGTGTAACTTAAAAAGTAGCCAATAAAAAGTTCACATTCTCTGCCTAAAGACATGTGACAGCCAAATGTAATGCATGATTCTGGTCTAGATACTGAGTGGGAAAGAAATAAGAACCATCAAAGATATTTTGAGATGACTGAATAAAGCTGAGTATGGATAGCAGAGTAGTCCTTGCACCAGAGTGTGGGCTATGGACCGGCAGCTATGGACCAGCTATGGACCTGAGAGCTGGTCTGAAGTGCAGGGTTTCAACCCTTTCTCTAGGGATCTGTGTGCACATAGAAGGCTGGGAAACATTGTGTTAGACAGTGTTGTATCAATGAGACATGTCTTGTATGTGGTTATAGGAGAGAGGGAAGGAGGGAGGGAGGGAGAGAGAGAATATGTATCTTCCAGGTGGAACTTGGAGGTGTGTCCATAACCTGTACTGAGGGTAAAGCCTTCAAGGGAGCTGCGTCCCAGATTCCTGGGTAGCACCATGGATTATCCTTCCAAACCCATTAAAATATTCTAGGCTGAACAGGCCAGGCATAAAGATACGTACTATACCCCAAACAGGAAGAATGCTGGAATTAGACCAATCCCCAAAGGATGGGGCCACTGAGTCTGGACGGAACTCATTCCACTGTGGTAGGAGTCAGCAGGGTTGGGAGTTCAGTGGTGTGTCCTAAACTTGATAGGGACTTTTCCCCCTGGTTGGATGGTGCAGTTTAAAATTACTTCCTTCATATGCTGTAATTCCCTTTGGTTGCCCCAATCCTTTATCATTGCCAGACACACCCTTATGATTTTTTGTGTTGGTGACAAGACAGTAGTGAGACCTGCCCAGTGTTCATGGCCCTTAACGCAGACCTTTGCAAGGTAACAGGATCTCTTCAAGAGGTCACTGGGTTCCAAGCTGCATTTTCCCGAAGAGTTGTTGAACTCTTGCTAATTCTTGGGTCTCAGAGTGTCTCACTTTCCTCAGCAAATCTAACTGCTGTATTCAGGGTTACTAACTTTTGGTAGGACTTTTTCTCTTAACTGCCAAATCACATAGGGGAAGTAGGGAGGATAACCCTTCTTCAAGCCCTGTACTTCTGTAGCTCTAGAGGATATTGACTCATGGTAGGGCATTTATTTCAAATAAAACACAGCACAATTCAAAAAAAGAGTGGAGGAAGTATCTCCACCCACTCATATTTCCAAATTCCATTTAGGTTTGGAACTTATTTGAACAATTTTCATTTTGAAACATGAAAAGGTGGAAGAATCCAGCCTCTTTCTGCTAACAGTAGATGAAGATAAGCATCTCTTCACAAAGGTACAAGATTATGTTACCCTTCTGGAATCCTGGTAGCCAATTTAAGTTGTTTTTGAAGCACAATGCTACCCATGAGGCCTAAACCAAAAGAACCAGACATTCCAGATTGACTCAAATAATTCCATTTTTTAAATGTAATGTTCTGGCACCTCTGTGATTTCCTTATTTGTTCCAGTTTTCATCACACCCTGTGATACTGAATGGCAAGATCAAGAACAAAATGCTTCTTTGTTAACCCAGCTGCCTTCGTACCTGTGACTGTCAGGTATAGGATAGAGTTTGTTGGAAATTAAAGTAAAACAAAATTGCTTTCAAGAATTTAGTTCACTTTCAACAAATATAAAGAGGGGGAGGTTGTTTTGTGGTTTTTTATAGAGGAGGAAAATCTTAGGGAAAATCTAAGTGGAAAACATTCTCAATGAAATCTGTGGATCTTTGATGAATTTTTCTTTCTGAATGATTAGGGAGACACTAAATGTCAAAATAAAATCTATTTTTCTTATGTGTCTTATTCAAGTGTTTGTAATAGAGGAAAGAAAATGATATTACTAATTATTGAACCAGCTGCTCTCAAAAACTTAGTAATTTGACTTTAAAGGCAAGTCACAATGCTTCTGGAAACCTCAGGACAGGAAGGTTATATTGTTTTCATTTTCTTCAGATCAATTTGGAAACATTCACAACCTAGAGCTGGTAAGTCTGGCCCATTATCCATGTAACGTAACTGTGTTGTCTTTGACTCCACAAACCAAACTGGGAAAGAGTTCTCCTGTACTCCATCTACTTTGTGTAGGCCAAACTTTTATCAGTTTTTGGTACTCTCTGTGATAATTATACATTGCCAAACATGCTTGTCTGAATTATTCCATAAAACACACTTGATAAATGGGCTTATCAGGACCACTATGTCTTGAACAACTTAAATTAGTCCCAGATGATTTTCTTTTCAGTTAAAAAATAAATTTAAATTAAATATAAGTGTAAATGTATTTCCAACCCAGAGTTCCATTTCAACCACTGAAACACATTCTGGCATTAAGTGCTATATCTATTTTTGGCATTTATGACTTTGTGTTTTTTGGAAACAAAGAAGATCTCAGGTGGCTGTATCTATTTTTTATATTTATGACTGTTTTGTATTTGTTGGAAACAAACAGGTTCTCAATTTTCTATATGTAAAATAAAACAAGAGCAGCTGCTTCATAAGGATCTTAGGATGACTGAATAAGAAAATAGCCATAAAATACTAGACACATAGTGGATGCCCCATAAATGTTATGATTTAATTCCTGTAGTTCTGTGGTAGATGTACACAGATATAAGGAGTTGATTTAACATTATTAGTCTCTATCTGTTTTCAAATTAACCTATTTATCTTTCATTGAAAAATACTTGATTTCAATAGCAACTCACAGCTAACTTGTGTATTGGCTAAGTTTTGAATTTGGCCTGGTGGTGTAGCTCAGAGGTAAAGCACTAGTCTAGAATGTAAGGACCTGGGCTTGATCCCTAGCAACACAAAATAAAATACATTAAATAAAATTTGAGTCTCTTCCTGATTTCCTTTAGGACCTCTGCTTTTCCAGTTGTAACTCACATCACTATTTTCAGAATTCACCAGTCAGAGAGACCTATGCGCTGTCCTGTTATGCATGTCACAGTTTCTCACAGCTCCGCTTCCCCTGTCTAGAAATCTTCCTTCCCACTCCCTTTGTTATGATCTCATTTTCCTTTAAGGCCCCATTCAGACATCTTTTCTTCTATGAAGTCACTTCCGATTCCTTTGGTTCAAAAATAATCTCTGCCACATAGTTGTTCTCATGACATTGAGTATTTTTGAAAAAAAAAAAAACATTTTAAATTTAGAATAGGGTTAGATTTACAGAAGAGCTGCAAAGATTGCATAAAGAATTCCCACATATCCTTTAGCTTTCCCTATTGTTCATATTTTACATTATTTTGGTACATTTACCACAACTATGAATCTGATACTGGAATAAATGTTGGATATTTTTCATTTATATTGTAACTGTCTATAAATTATAAACTCCTTGAAGTCAGGTCGTGGGGCCCTAATTTATTTACTTCTGTAATATGCACAAAGTATATCCTTACCACTAAGAACAAAATGGATACTAAAACGTTATTTGTTCAACTAAAGAATAATTATGTCTATTGCCTTAACAAAAGCCTTTAGTTTGTTTGCTTTTCTTAAAGTGAATTTATTAGTGAAGTAGGACATATAGACAGAAAAATGTAATTATAAACACAAAGCTCAACGAGTTTTCACAAAGTGAACAAACTCATATAACTGTCACTCAGTTCTTCAAATAGAACATTTCTTGCATCTCAGAAACATTTCACTGCACCCCATGCATTCCTTACAGTAACTACTGTCTTGACTTCTTATAGTGCCCTGACTTTTATTTTAATAATGAAACACAGTGTCATGGTCATGCTCATAACAGGAACCACTTTTACATGGTTATTTCCACGCAAAGTGACTTGAATCTATTAAAATTTTTGCTGCTTGATTAAAGGAAGTACAATGCAGTAGATTTTCCAACAACCAAACAATGTCCATTGTCTTTGTAGTTTATATAGTTTCTGCATTAAGGCTAAGTTTGTGGTTGGGTGTCCCCACTTGGACTGAAGGACAATTCCCATTCTGACAACATCGGTCAGGCCAGTGTAGGAAGTGGCACATAAACCATTTTTCTCTCTGTTCCCTTAGAAACACATGGAACAAAATAAAGTTAGTCAAATGGAAATATACAAAACCACTGAGGAAATACATGTTATTTTTAAGCTTCTAAAAGGCTATCACAAATAACAGGGAGGAGAGTGGAAAGAATTAAAAAAACAGGTGACCCTTTACCCCTGCGAGGTCAACAATTAGCTAGAGAACCCTGTGACTCAGCACGGGGGTGTTGAGGGTCTGGGCCTGGAGGTGTTGACCTTGCTGGACATGATGAGAGTAAAGCTGGCTTTCCTGTGTGGGCTGGGCAGCCAGGAGCAAACCCATTGTCCTTCGAAAATGAGAGCAACGAGAATTCTTAGGGACCAAGAAAACCGAATGAACTTGAGATCTGAGAGCTGGTGGGTTTGTTGCTGGCAACCAGGTCTAAAGTGCTGCCCATGGGTGTCCTTTACTCTTACAGCAAATCTCAGCCTGTGGGGACACAGTGACAACATACTAGGCGGAAGTCACAGAGGTGTCAAGTGGAGTAGAAGGAGCATGAAGCCTGCGCTTTCAGCAGAGAGTGCTATTAGCAGAAGGGGACAAGAACGCCAGCAGGCACCTAGGAAACGAACCACCAGGGGCTCTTTCTCTTCTGAAGTTAGAGCACCACTTGGCTGTTGGTTTAAGAAACAGCTCTTTTGTCTGCCACATGCCACCTACATGAAATTCCCTGCTTTGTCAGTCATGTGAATTTAAATCAAGACAGAGAATGTGACCAGATTGTAAGACCAGCTTTCCTCACAAATCTATTTAGCACTGAGAAAACTGGTTCAGCTGGAGACAGAGTTTGTATCACACTTTCTCTCAGGAAGGGAAAGTTAATCCAGACCAAAGACGTAGATGCCAACATTGGACTGTTCTTGCTCTAGCTTGGAAACAGTCACAACTCAGCACAGAAGCGACCTGCAGCACACTGGTATTAATAGAAGCAGTGTTGGGTGTCCTTTACTAACCAGACTAACCAATCATAGTGAGTTAGACCTTTTGGATACAAGGCCAGGGAGGCTGAATTCATTTTTCTAACACTGGCCTTTTGCCCAATACCTCCTTCTATAACATAATTTCCAGTCAAGGTGGTTTGCAGGAGATAAAAGAGAACGAAGCTTATGTAAGAGTTCAGAGAAGTGCTTTGCATGGCTCCATGGCCTTGGCTTATCCCAGATACTGGAATCTTTCAGAAACCTTCAGCATTCTCAAGGATTAGGACAGGCACATCAGAGAAGGTCAAAACTGTGCCGAGTCAGAGTCATACTATTCTTTGTTCACTTAGGCCTAGTGCTTTTTCCTATTTTTTTCCTAATCTTTTAATAAAACAGACAAGAACACTTTCCCCAAATAATACGTTGGACCTAACCTTGAAGTCATTAGCCAACTATGTTTAGGAGGAGTTGTCCACTTAGGACCTCCTGGGCCTCTCCTTTCTTTCTCCTCTTGTGCATCATCAAGTCTTTGTCCCCACTGCAAAGCTGTTCGTTTCACACCGGGCTGGAAGGAGCCTTAACTCACAGGCACGGAAACTCATCTGAGCTTTTGAGTTTTGGTAATTAACACATACGGGATCAAAGTTTTTGCTGTGGCTTGATTGCTCCACCAATCAGTAGACCCTGGCAAATGTGGGCAAGGTGAGGGAGGATGGCTTTCCCCTCTACTGGTGTCCTATTACAAAATGGAAACGTGGGAGATGCCCATAAAAGGAAATAAGATTTAAGTAATCGATGGTGTATCTGTTAAGATTTCATGAGCATTAAAAAAAAAGGCTTGACAAAAATACATCAAATATTTCTGCTAAACAAAATAAAACAATGTGAGACAATTTACAAAATGTTCACGATATAAGCAATGTTAAGCAGTATTACTTAATGAAGTAATATAAAAACCTGAAAATCTGCTATAAAGAAAGAGGAAGGAAAAAGACTGGAAAAAAACCCATCCAAACTACAGATGTGTCTGGAGTGTATAATTTTATGCTGTGTGTGCGCGTGTGTAATGTCGTGACTGAACCCAGGGTTCTGCATATGCTAAGCAAGGACTGTTAGCACCAATCTACTTTCCCAGCCCAAATCTTCCACTTTTTAAAAGAGCATGTCCTACTTTTATAATTGGGGGGGGGGGGAGCCAGAAAACTGTGAGCTTTCGCATTTACCCAGTTGGCAACAGTAATAAACAGAGGTGCAAGGGGGACGTTCAGGGGACGCGGGAGTAGCAGGCTGAGGTAGCCAGCAGGTTTCTGGACCCCGGCTTCAGGCTGGCAGGAGCCCTGGGCCGTCTGCACCTCTGGCCCGGCCGTGTGTCCTCTCGGAGATGGCTATCATTGCAGTGGAGGACAGTTGTTTGGCCCAGGACTCTGCCAGACCCAGAGCCAGAAAAATGGGTTAGGGTTAGAGCTCCTGAACAGTTCTTTGGAAGACACGGAGGCAGAGGCCAGGCTTCTGCGGGGAGGGTTTTACAGCCGCCGATTGCCGGAAGGGCTGCACCACAGTGACGTGTTGTTCTTGAGTTTCTTTTTTATTAAAATCGATGTAGCGATTTCATCTCCTTGTCAGAACGCTGCAATCCGCAGCTGAGAGGAACGAGAAAGTCCTGAGGGGAAATTTGCCTAAACACTGGGTCCTTGAGGAGAAGAGAAAGTTCATCTAGGAAGTGGGTGTAGCAGGTAAAGACACCATCGTTTGGCTCCTGAGTGCCTGGGCAGGACCCAGGACCTTCTAATGAGAACTCAGGTTGAGATTACAGAAGAAGCTTTGCAGCAGTGAGAGTGGGAAGCCCTCGGGTTTTGGTCAGGAGGAGAGGCCAGGGAGAGCAGACCAGCGAGGGCAAGTCTTACACTAACTTGGCTTCAGGGTCAGATGGGAATGCATCCCACTGGAGCCTCTGTTGTTGCCTAGTGGGTTTTTGTAGGATTTTGTCAGTGCTGGAGATTCACGTTGAGTTACATCCCTACTTCTTTTATTTTGGAACAGGGTTTTACTAAGTTGCCCAGTTGCCCTGGCTGGGCTCAAACTTGGCATTTTTCTGTCCCAGAGTTCTGGGATTACAGACCTGACTGCTCTGTCACCCCAGCCTGGTTGCCTAGTTGATTTGGCAGAAGTTAACAGTGAACTACAGTGGCAGGTGGTCCAGTGGCGGGGTGTAGGAAAGTACCTGGAGTCTGACATGGAATTTCAGTCTGGGTGGGCAGCACTGGTCCCTCTAACCCTCCTTTCCCTGCTTGCTTTTTAAAATCACATGGAGTCTTCTCAATATCACGTCTGGTCACACTCTTACTATTTTCTTTCCTTTTTCCTTTCTCTTACAGAACAAAGGTGTCATTATGTTTCCAGTACTCTAGCATGTTAGAATGCCTTGGCAGGGAGCAAGGGCTTTTATTTCTTTTTGATCATGGTCAAGCTCCAGGTCTTTAAATCTTTTGAACTCATCCATTGCTCCAAATTAGCTGCTGCTGATTCTAAAACCCCTGTTCTTTTTCTTGGTTGTATTTCTTTGGCTCAAGTATGACGTCCTTGCTCTCTCTTGAGCTCAAGGGCTGCGTGTGCAGAGTGAGGGGTTCCTACCCAGCAGCTTGATTCCCTCTGCTATGTGGTGGTGACCTGCTGCAGCAGCTAGTTGGTTTAGGAGAAACGGCAATAGGTTTATGTAGCTCAGGAGGAAAACCCAGTCCCAAGACACGGGAGAAACAGGGATATTTGGTAGCTGCTCAAATCAGAGCTTTTAAAACAGGAGTTATTAACAGAATCACCTGGGAAGTTGTAAAATTTGAGTCCAAGTGTTGGGAGTAGGGAAGACACCTGTGTTTTTTAAAGCTTCTGAGTGATTCTGACTTTAGCCAAGGCAGTAAGTCAGTTTATGACCTTTCCTGTTTGACACCAGGGGCAAGCATTTCCCAAGCAACACACTGTTCTCCCAGGTGGAGCTGTTGGAAAGAGCTTCCCGGGCTCTAGAGAGACATGTGGCCCCCAATTCTGGGTCTCCTGAGGTAGGAGATGACTTTAAGATTTGGGACTCAGAGCTGAAGGGACTTGAGGAGAGAACAGAAGTGCCTAATCTCCTGAGTGACCAGGAGGAAAAGACTGAGTGGATATTCGATGGCACAGAGGAGGGTTTTAGGCTCAGGTCAGAGACCAATGGATGGAAGGGACAGTAACAGGAGAATCCTGAGCCACTGCTCACTGTGCTGAGCATTCACCTGCTTGGTTCCCAGTTTGAACCACAGTGAGGAACAGTAAGGTAATCTTAGGGGATTCTAGGACTCTGCATTAGTCAAGCATTCTAAGCTTTGACCGAAGAAGGAAACAATAAGGAAAACTGTTACTAAAACAAATCCTCTTATGGTTAGCATTTATGGAGTACCATGCTAAATGCTTTAAAAGTACTAGCTGATTTAATCTTTTGATCAAAACAGTCTTTTGAAGCAAGCTATATATGTCCAGTGTCTTAGTGCCTTTCCTTGTTGGGATAAAATGCTTGACACCCACAATTTAAAGGGGAAGAGGTTTATTTTTGTCTCATGGTTTTGGTCCATGGTCACCTTGCTCTAGGGCAGAAACAGAAGGAAATGATGCAGGAAATGCTCAAACTATGGCAACCAGGAAACAGAGACAAGGTAGGAGCCGGGACCAGAATACACCCTTCCAGGTCATACTCCCTATGCCGCCCTCTGACCAGGCCCCACCTCCTAACGTCACCTTTAGTAAGTGAACTCATCAGTGGGTGAGTCCACTGATGACTAGTGCTCCCATGATCCAGGCACCTTCCAAGCATAGACTCTGGAGGTACATTTTAGATCTAAGCCATAACATCCAGTTTATAAGTGAGCAAGCCAAAGCTCAAAGAGTCCGAGTAAATCCCTTAAGGAATCTTGGCTAGCTGGTGGCAGGGACAGAACTTGCATTTTGAGCTGCTTGACTCTGGAGTGTGAGTGTTTTAGGTATTGGGGCATCTCATTTTGCAGGCCTGTTTAGTTCCAAAAGGGAGCCAAATACAAATTGAAGAGTTGATGTGGTGATAGTGACAACAGCTCAGGGAATGAATGACAATACTATGAAAAAATGCAAAGAGCGATTAGTTTTAAAACTCACATCTTACATATTTGGGGTTGTTATTTCAAATTGGCAATTTGTGGTCTGAGATCTTAATAGGTCCATGACATCTTAACACTCCTCTGATGATCAGGTAGGGACATCATAAACCGAGACAGTGAACCTAGAAACTATTTATTAAGATCACATTTTAATAAGTAGTAATACCTCTCCAGAATCATCGAAAAGGAAACCAGTGTAATTTTTTCAGTATAACTCTCCTGTTTTAGGTTGGAAGAGACTGGCAATACTTGGAAATTTGTCCTTGTAACTCAGACTTTAGAGTCCAGTGAAGGAAGAGTAAAGGAAATGACAAAGTACCCTTTGGAGGATGATGACAGAAATCTAAGTACGAAAATAATCACACCTTGGGGATCATGGAGGCTCTGCAAGCAATACCCATTACTCACCAGTTGTAAGATCTCCCAACATTAATCCATCTTGGCGGAGGGAAGGACATTACCAAATGACTACATTGCCTGCTGGCTTCTTCCAGGCTCCTGGCTGGGAAAGCAAACTAGTGAATATTCACTCTGAAAGATAGAATGCGTTCAGATAGGGTCTACTCATGGAAGTCCTTGGGCAAGTAAACACATACTTAAAACTTTATTTATTTATTTTGTTGGTCAAATTCCAGCAAATCCTGGAGCATCTAATTCTGGTCTTGGAGATAGTTTCTTTAAGGTTTAAAATTGCCAGGTCAGCAACCACCAGGGCTATTTTCTAGCTCTACTGTAATTTTTAGGACACTATGTTAGCTCCTGGAGGAACCCCAATTATATTGCCCTATGAGGAGAAAACTGCTTGTTTCTTGAAGGTGCTTTTACACTGTTAGGTTAATAGTTACTTTATTTCTAGTGCCTAAAGAGATTGGAAAAATCCATTTGTATAAAGCAAAACAAAGCAAAGCAAAGCAGAGCAAAACAAAACAAAATAAAATATTTCTTCTCCTGTAATGGGATAAGATTTTATTCATCAACAGTAAAGAAAATGCAGAATGGAAAGCAAAGAGGGCAAGCATTTAGATTTCTTTGGCCGCCGCAGATTTTGCAACAGCTGCCTCTTCTTAGCTGGTTCTTGATGGCATTGCCAAGAGATAAAAAAGAAAGCCCTGTTATTAACCAGCAGGCCTCAGGATATATTGGATGTTTTGAACATTTAAGGAGTGAGAGTGGTAAGTGTGCCATCCTAGGTCATTACTAACCTCTGTTACACAGAGGAGATTTTCTTTGGAGAGTACATTCCCCACATTATGTACCCAGAGAGGGTTCCCCCAGGAGCTAGAGGAAGGCCACATCAGAATGTCATCCAGCACCATGACGATCCCCCAGCCCAGCAGGTCATGGAGACCTCTATGGAAGAGACACATTTACTATTGAAATAGCCCACAGGCAATGTGGAATGCTTTTCTTCCTGATTTTACTGGATGGCTATTGGGTGGCAGGCTTGGTAAAGAACAGTCTTCCCCAGAGTGCTTCAGAAGGTTGGGGCCAGAGGCAGAGGGCTGTAGTCCTGGGTACTGATCGCACTGAAGGCTTTTTTCATGACAAACCATAGGCCTTTTCACATGAACTGGCTATCATATGACCCAAATTACAGATTCTCGTTACTAAATCTGGAGCTCTGCATCCCACGTGTTTTAGAGGAAAACAAGTGTTTGGCATGTCGTGGTGGCCAACAGTGGAGTGATGCTGACTGAGTCATGTGGAGTAGGCAGCATCTACAGCTCCTGCCAGTTGAAGACCTCAGGTCCCAGGGTCATTTTTACCTCAGAGAAGACCAGGTTCCCCAGAACTGGAGTCTTAAGAACACAGTTCACAGGATCAGGGGTAGGGCAGGAACTGCTGGTAGGCAAAGGAGTCAGGAGTAAGAGAGGGAGGAGAGAATTCTAAAACTCAAGACTTGGATATGGTGGGAGGAAGATCAGAATTGATCTTGGAAAGAGCAATTTCCACAGAATTCTAATGGAAACGTGAGAGACTTTTGGGCCAGTAGGAGATCCTAAAGGCTGATGTGAAGCAGAAGGAGCACTTCCTCTGCAGTGGAGCACTGCACAAGGGCACTCCCTTACAAGGACACCCTTCACAGTGTCAGCAACATGGATCTGGTATTTGTATTGACAAATTTTCCTGTGGATTCAGTGAAGTGTTTGTGCAAGCAAACTCATAATTTCTGACACATGAAAAATTTCTGACACATGAAAATGTGTTAGAGATGCTTTTCTAGTTGACACAAAGGCACTATATGAATTAGCCACAGCCCCAAGAGAATATAGTAATCATAAGCCGTTCATGCAGTGAGTCACCTAGGTGTAGTAAAATCAGCAAAATACCCTCAGAAGAATATTCTTTCTTACTCTTATCAGTAGGATGATTGAGATGAAGTGTTGAAGGTTAATATTTTTACGTGGGAGATAAGAAAGAGATCAATGAAAATGAATCTTTCTGTCTGCTTTAACCTGTAGAGAACACAGGTACTTTATGTTCTGAAAATTCCCAGAGTTTTCTTTTGCAATCTTATCTTAGCCTAACTCCTTGCTACTCGGGCATGACACTATTTGCTGTATGGGATTGGAAGTAGCTAGAGAATGGACAAAGGAGAAAGAATTGCTACTCACATCTAAATGAGTTGGCTCAGGTATGAAGTCTTTGATGTGTTTTAAAAACAAATTGCAAAACAAGTTAAACATACATTTGAATTTCGATTGTGACACTTTAGGTGATAAATGGATTCTGATAAAATTCTCATTTCTTATTGTTTTCCTATGTCTTTTGGATATAAAAGGAGTTTTATGAAAATGAGTGGAGTTTAAGGCAAATGAAACCACAGTACCAGCCAAAAAAGGTGGGGGGAGGAACCGACTAGTATAGTATAGTATAGTTTGTGCTGGAGAGAGAGAGAGAGAGAGAGAGAGAGAGAGAGAGAAGAGAGAGAGAGTGAACAATCTAATCTTGATGTTATAATGGACAGCATTCCACTGATTAGATTTTTGGATAATTGTTTTGCTATCTACTAACTTTGAGTCATTTTTTATAAAATGATGACTATGAAAAAGGTGTACTCAAATACCCAGGTAAATCATTCATTGTTTCAATGAACTGCTTTTTATCATTTTCTATCTGATAAATAGAGTGACTTGGCTTAGTCTTGGAACATTAGAAAGACTTAACAACACCATTAATTATAGTGCCCCATTAGGTAATCACTGTGCTCAAAGAGGTCTGTAGGAGGTAGTGCTGGGATCTGAGAACACACTATCTCACTTGTTCTCTTGAGTTCTCAGTCTAACTGCAGAGCTGCTGACTTTGTCCCATTTCTGTGAAAAATTCTGTGTATCAAAAAACACAATGAATTTATGTAGTTTATTTCATAAAGGGGTACTTAAGGGAATGTAACATTTGAGTAACAGAAACAAAAATTAAGCCCATTTTTCATTTTGGAGTTTTGTGTCACTTAGATTTTTTTCATGTTTTAGTTCTATGTTTAGACCTCTGTCAGTTTGGGACTGATCTTCAGAAAAAAGCCAGCAGAATTAGTTGGAGGAATTTATTAAAAAACAAAACCAACAGATTTCTGGATCCTCTCCCTTCTCCAAACCTGTAGACTTACCATTTCTCAGCTCTGGAAACTGATTTTGAAAATATTCCTGACCCATCCATCTCTTCTAGGGTAATTCTGAAGCACATTAATATATTTCTAATCTCATATGCTGTGTTCTTCTGGTGAATGGAGGTAGCTGTGGGGAGGGAGGAAGGGAAGGGTAGAGGGAAGAGAGAGAGAGAGAGAGAGAGAGAGAGAGAGAGAGAGAGAGAGAGAGATTGATTCTCACTCCATACTAAACTATGAACACAGAGAGATTAACTTTTATGGAAGTGTTTCTTTTTGAATCTTTTGAAATGAATAAGGAAATAGTTGGAGAACATTTGGGTGTGTTTATAATGGGCACAAAACTAGTTAGGTGGGATGATAGGCCTGTGGCTGAAAATATTTGAAACTTCAAATTTATAAAACTATAAAGTGCATGAATATTTAAATTTTTTTAAATTAAAAAATTAATGGAGTATACTTTTTATGTTATGTTAGTCAGCTTTCCCTCGCTATGACAAATACCTGAGTTAAATCAACTTAAAAGGAGCAAAGGTTTATTTTGGCTCATAGTTTCAGAAATTTCAGTCAATGATCCCTTGCCACATAGCTCTGGATCTGTGGTAGCAAGTATGTCATGGTCCAAGTATGTGACAGAGAAAGTTGCTCATCCCAAGGCATCCAGGAAGAAAAGAGTAGGAAAAGGTTGGGGTCCTGATACACCCTTCAAGGACACATTCCCAATGACCTAACTTCCTTTTGCTAGGCCCATTTCCTAAAGGTTCCATCACAACAGTGTCCCAGGCTGGTGATAAATCCTTTAACACATTGTCTTTCAGGACCTTTAAGATCCAAACAACCATCATAATTTGAATCCCAGTAAATTGAAATTTGTGACTAGTTAAAGACAAACTTGATTTTCATCAAATGAGATATTGAAATTTTAAAAAAAATTCTGGGAAATATCTAAACCAAGACTTGTATATTCCCAAGTTTTATAAATGAGGGATTTTTAAAAAATTTTATTAAAAGAGAAAAAACAAAAAAGAAAACAACCAAACAAAACAGAAAAAGGGTAGCAACAATACAGAATTTCAAAGGCAAAAAATAAAAGAACCACAAGAACAACAACAAAACAAAAACAAAAACACTAAGAAATCGTCACTTGATAAGTTGCGTACTGTCATCATTGGAAATAGTTGTTCAAGTTACAAAATTAAAGCACACAAAGTAGACATTCAAACAGTGAGACTATTAACAGTTCTGCTCAACAATCTAACAAAAACAGTAATGTGGTTATCTATCTTACACACTTAAACATACATGCAGTTATATCCTTTAGAGCACTTTCTTTTCCTCTCTCTCTCTATATAATATATATATTATATATATTATATATATTATATATATTATATATATTATATATATTATATATATTATATATATTATATATAATATATATATTATATATATTATATATATTATATATATTATATATATTATATATATTATATATATTATATATATTATATATATTATATATATTATATATATTATATATTATATATTATATATTATATATATTATATATATTATATATATATATTATATATTATATATATATATTATATATATTATATATATTATATATATTATATATATATTATATATATAATATATATTATATATATATTATATATATATTTTTTTAAATTTTATTTTAAGGGGTAAATTAAACACAACAAACCAGAACAGAACGGGACCTAAGAAAGCATAAATTTCAAAGCTATACAACCAGAGATCTTCACTATCTGTCATATTGTCTCTTGTTTTCTTCCAAATGGTTGTCCATATCTTTGCATATGGGGAGCTCATACTAAATATAGCCAATTTTTTCACAAGATGTGTAGTTAACTGGCTCCCACTTGCTGGGGGGAGGCATGGGACAGGAGGACATGAGATGTCTGATCCTCAGCCTGCCCACCAGCAGAATCACAGCCTCCCCCACAGAGAGGGGAGGAGTACCCCAAGTCAACTGCTCAGTGCAGGTCCCGACACACCAGGGTCTCTCTCCTTCAGGCTGCCGAAAGTCTGCCACACTCTTAGCCGCCCCCCAGAGAGGGGATGAGCTCCTTGTTCTCCCGGCACCCCGAGTCAACCGCACAGTGCAGGTCCCGAGGTGCCAGGGTCTTTCCCCTTCAGGCCCCCTAAAGTCCGCCATACTCACCTGCTATTTCTTTCTGATGAATTGACCATTACATTTCTAAAGTTCTGAAATGGCCATCAGACCACAGAAGGAATTCTCTTTAGGCTTCTGTTTGAAAACAGCAGCTATAGCAATCTGCTGGCCTTGCTTCAGGGCCAGAAATGAGGGATTTTTAAAAAACATCATAAATGCTTGGATTCAGTCTTTAATTCTTACCTATAAGTGGCCTTCTCTAATGCTACTGTTGCAAATAATGTAGCTACTGTGTAATTTCTCAATTTCCCTTTATCTGAGTTACTTATACCCCATGCATCTTAGTTTACATTATATACTATGGAAAATCAAATGTTACTAAAATATTAACTTTGTAGATTTTTCACTAAAGTCATGTCTATGTGATAATCTGAATTTAACATTCTTAGTCCTTTCATGCAATTGGATTTAAAAGGAGATCAATTTGAGTAGCTCTAAAGTATTATGGGATTGGAAGATGAGGGTTAGGTTTATGGGTTCCATTTTCCCCCTTGTCTGGAGGCTTAGTTATGTCCTCTGGACAGGAGGCTTTGGGGGAGTCTCTTGGGGATTCCCTCTTGGTTTACTACTATGGTGAGGCTGCCCACAGCTGCTTTCCCATGCCTCAGAGTTTCCAGCTTTGGGGTGGTGTGCAATTTTACTCCCTTGTCTAGCCCATCATGACTTCCTGTTCTTTCTTGGCAGTGTTTTACAGATCAGCTTCTTCCTGTTGCCTTCCCAAGCCTGATTCTGATCCAGGCTCTAATTACCTCACACACACACCTGCACTCTCCTAATATCCTCTTTCCTGTCTACAATTTTTCCTCTCCCTGTTTTTTTTTTTTCCTTCTCTCTTCACATAGAATCCTCTTCCTGAAGCATCATTTCCATCACAACCCTCTTCCAGCAGCTCCCAATTTCATCTAATCCAAGCTCCAGGTCCTCTGCTCCAAAGCCTCCTCTCACTGCCCGGACCATCTATCTCCTTTACAGCTGGACCTCACTCCAGCCAAGCAAACGTCCTGACACTATGTCTATACAATGCTATAACATCTGCTTAATCCAGTCAACTCTGTCAAATCTTCAGTTAATCATCTGGATGTTTTGTCTACAAGATGCCAAACATCTGGATTGACTGAAGAAATTCACCACATTGATGGAAGTTGTTTTCTTCTTCTTTTTTAAGCTGAACTGACCAGATGTTTTGGCATTATGTAGATACAATGCTGTCTCCTACATTTGTCTTAATAGCTTGTCTGCACAACCTTATCTCCACCTGGAATGTGACCTGTATCCTCAATGCCCTGTTATCTTTTCTTTCCAAATTGTGGTAAGAATTCCCTCTGCTATGAGGCAGTTCTAGATTAATCCCATGAAGCCCATTTCTTGGTCCATTCTGGCATCCACTTAATTTTGACATATTTTTTAAAAAAAACACAGAAATTGTTTCCTGTTTTTACTTTTGGGCATTGTCCTTCTCCTCTACACTATTAAGACATCAATCCTATAGGTGAATAGAAGGTCGACCACAGTACCTGCATAGTGAAAGCTTTGGTAGCCTAGTGGTCAAGTGCAGAAGCCCTGGATTTAGTCTAGTCTTATATTCTAGCTCCTCTATGAACTGTATGATCTGGACAAATTATTTAGCTTTGTTTCAAGCCTCAATTTTATTCTTCATTTGTAAGACAGTGATAAAAATAGAGCCTACTTTATAGAGTTGTTTATAGATCTTAAATGAGTTAATACAGATGAAGTGTTTAGAAGAGAGCTCATCACAAAACAGGTGTCATTAAATGGTAACACTAACAGTAGGGTCTTTACCTTCATGAAAGCTTGGTTTCCCTGTCTGATCTTTTCACTGTGACAGCACCTTGCTGGGAAGGTAAGGCACAGATACCCAGAGGTTCTGTCATTTGCTTGTTTTATCAGTTGCTAGTTTGAAGCCTTAAAACTGTGCTTATCATGTGACATTTCTTGCATTACCTGTTGCCCTCTGTTCTTTCTAATCTCAGAAATGAAATATTTGTTTGGGGTTGGATGTGCTAATGCTGTTTGAATCTTTCATTAGGAGACACAGGACAGGCATGATTGATGTATTTTATATGAATATGGTAAAAACTAGCATGTCTTTTAATATTATGTACAAGTAATAAATCAGCAATACCTATAAGAAATTGCCATAGGAATGGGTTTGAACTTGTCTCCAGAGTGTGTTTCCTTATCTGTAATAATAAGATTATGACAATACACAAACAAAATCTTGCCCCTATAAAAAAAAGAAATGAAATATTATTTTCAATGAAGAGCAGTTACTCAAGGAAGAGATATGGGCAGTGTCTCAGTTACGTTTCTCTCATTGCTGAGACGTCCAAATACCTGATGTCCAAACTTGAGGACAGAAAGGTTTATTTAGCTCATAGTTTGTGGCAGTTTCAGCCCATAATCAGCTGGCTCCAAGGCAGGATGGTGTGGCCAGGAGCAATAGTTCATTGTGGCATAAGATAGCAAAAACAACAAGAGCAAAGGAAGGAGAGAGAAAAGTAACTAAGACAGAATTTGATACTAGAGAAGTAGGGTTATTGCTGTGACTGTACCTGAACATGTTGTTCAGGAGCTTCTGGGAATGGCTTGTGGGAAGCATTTGGAAAGATTTGGAGATACAGCCTGAAAGAGTAGTGCTGGAACCCTTAAGGTGTTCTGTATGGGAGGTTCTGGTCAGAGCTCAGAAGACCAGAAGACTGATAGAAATTCTGCCAGTAAAGACCAAGTTAGGAAGGTTTTTTCTAGGAAGAAGGACTTTGCTAATGCTGGACTCCAGATGATGTGTGTTGTGGTTTTGCAGAAAGTTTGTTCACATCTTGCTCATGTCTGGAGATTTCACCTCAGACCTAGATTGAGAGCAGTGGAATAATTAATCTGGCAGATGAAATTTCAAAGCAGTCAAGTGTTGAGGCTGTGGCGTGGCTGTTTGGGGGGTGCTTTTGGCTAAGCTGATGTTGAGAATCAAGGGCAAAAAGCCCAGCAGGATTGGCCAGAAATGAAGCTCCAATACAGCTGTGAACTGCAAAGATAGAGCTAAGGAGATTTTGATTGCTGAGAAAGAACAGGAAAAATACATAAGATGGCCTGAGGGTATCACAAGAAACAGCAAATCTCCACCCTTTATAGCCTCAAAATTGCAAGGGTAAAAGGCTTTACTTTGAGAAGAAAGCCACAGAATATCATGTTCCAGAAAGGCAGCAGTGGCTGCAGCATGTGCCAGAATGGTGGTGACATAGAGAATTTGTTCCTCAGAAATGGATTTAGAGTGCTTAGTGATTCAGGCACTTGACCCCTATAGCCAAGAGAGAAGCTTGGTTACTGCTGCAGCTGGCAGCAGACCTTGGCACCATCCACATGGCACTGATGTTAAGTGTATGCAAAATGCAAGAGTAATGAAGTTAAGAAGGCTTCCACCTTGATTTAAGAAGGCCTGGGAGGCCATGAAATGTGCTCACAAGAGGGCAATGTGTGGAGCTGTGCGTTTGAAGCCAAAGGTACAGCCAAGAACCCAGAAGTTTGGAAAAGCCAGAAATGTGGATCATCTAAGGAAAGCTTCAAGGATTGAGTAGACAGGGCCCAAAAGAGAAGGATTCCAACCACTGGAAGTGCCATAGGGGCCACACAACTTTTGGAGCTCACAACTTACCTCAGATTGCCTTTGATGTTCTACATGGAACTACAGGACTTAGTGCTTGCCCTGCTGAGTTTTGGACTTGCTTTTGCCCCAATCCTTTGTATCCTCCTGTTTGTAACTTTTGGAATGGTAATGTTTACCTTGTGCCATTGAATATGGGAAGTGTTTATCTTTTCATTTTTATAGAGGCTCACAGCTGAGAGTTTGCCTTACATCTTGGAGGAGAGGACTTTTCAGCACTGCTAAAACTGTTAGGACTTCGGCAACTCTTAGAGATGGCCTTTCATATAAAGGGTTGTGCATGAGTCTTTGAGGGGCCAGGGATGGAATGTTATGATTTACATCTGAATGTCCCCTGAAATCCTCATTCAGTCCTGGGGGGCAGGATTTTTAGAGGCAACTGCATCTAGAGTTTATGGTTGGTTCATTGTCCAGTGTTAGGATTGGGGGTTGAGTGCTACACCTGCCCTAGGGAGGGTAGCCTCCATACAATATAAGGGAGGTTGAGAAACTTGCTCCTCTCGTTTCCCCTTTGACCCATTTGTCTTTTGTTGTTTCTGATATCTTCTGCCTCCATGAACTGTTGTCCTCCTGCCACACCATCCTGCCTTTGAGCCAATTGATTTGGACTGAAATGTTTACAAACTGTGAGATAAATAAACTTTTCCTCTATCAGTTTTGGGCATCAGGTATTTTGTCCCTGCAATGGAAGAAAAGTAAGATAGGTGGAAATGTGTTTTTTTATAGGCTAGTTGTTCTTCTAGAGAACAACTCATCTTATGTTGACAAAGTATCTTATGTTAAAATGAGGAGGTGATAATGTGGTGAGGGTTTCCTATAGCCACATTTATTCAGGTGTTACAGGTGTCCTTGAATGAAGTTGTATTCTCTCTTCATTTTTAGTGTAAACCTGTCCAATCTTTATGAAGTACAGGTGACATTAAATTATAAAAGATGTAAAAACACCACATTGGATCCTATCTTAGTTACTTTTCTCTCATTGCTGAAACAAAATACCTGACACTCAAAATTAAAGAAGGAAAGATTTATTTAGTTTACAGTTTGTGGAGGTTTCAGTCCATAATTGGCTGATTCCTGGGTAGGGTGACACATGGCATACAGGCATTGCAGAGGAGAAACAGTTCGTGGTGCCAGAAGACAGCAATAGCAAGAAGGGAAGGAGAGTAAAGACTCTGTCCATTTTAGTGTATCCAGTCTTCCTGGATTAGGGCAGTGCCAATCTAATAAGTGGACTGATCTAGCAATCCCTCACCCTTAATCCAAGCACCCTCAATCCTAGCATTGAACCACGAATCAGTCACACACTCTAGATCCAGTCACCCGCCAAAAAGCCCCACCTATGACTGCATGAGGCTTTGGGGAAGACATCTAGACATGAACTATACCTGACCCCTAAGGTTTCATTTTTTGTTTTTTTGAAATTTACTGACTTATTCATTAGTTCAAAAAAGTGTTTATTGTCAACTATTTCTTTTCTTTTCTTTTTTTTATTTTAAAGGGGGTAAAATTAAACACAACAAACCAGAACAGAACGGGACATAAGAAAGCATAAATTTCAAAGCTAGATAACCAGAGGTCTTCACTATCTGTCATATTGTCTCTTGTTTTCTTCCAAATGGTTGTCTATATCTTTGCATATGGAGAGTTCATACTAAATAACATAGCCAATCTTCTCACAAGATGTCCAGTTCACTGGCTCCCACTGGCTAAGTGGGGGTGGTGGTGGTGGAGCATGGGACAGGGGACAGGATGACATGAGATGTTTGATTCTCAGCCCGCGTGCCAGCAGGCTCACAGCAACTCACCAGAGAGGTGTTCTCCCAGCACCCCGAGTCAACTGCACGGTGCATGTCCCGAGGCGCTAGGGTTTCTCTCCTATGGGTGGCCAAAAGTCTGCCACACTCACCTGCTATTTCTTTCTGATGAATTGACCATTACATTTCCAAAGTTCTGAAACGACCAACAGACCACAGGAAGAATTCTCTTCAGGCTCATGTTTGAAACCAGCAGCTACAACAATCTGCTGGCCTTGCTTCAGGGCCACTTCTTTTATTTTCTTTTTATTTATTTATTTTATTTTAAAGAAGATAGAACCAAGGAAAATAAAACAGAATTAAACTAATCAAAACAAACTAGTATAAGTGATACAGGATTCCAAAATAATACAAAACCAACAATAGTTACCATAATGCCTCTTATTGTCTTCAAAATAGCTGCAGATAACTTCAGACATAATAAAAATCAAACAGAACAGAACCAATAAAAACAATGAATGCAATAAGGGACTTCAAAATAAGACAATGTAAATCCAGAATGGCTACCATACTATATCTTGCTATCTTTGAAATAGCTGCTCATGCCATCAGCTATAACAAAATCAAACAAAACAAAACAAAACAAAACAAAACCCAACCCAACAAAATAATGAAAATGATACAGGACTTCTAAACAAGATAATAGGGAATTAACAATGGCTACCACCTTCAGAAGGAGATACCCCTAGATGCTACACTATGTACCGCCATCCTCTGAATGATGATCAGACCACTGGCCTTAGACCTGCAAAGTCAGTAAAATACCAAAACACCACAATCATAAAATTGCATTTCATCTCAATAGCTATCATTGCAGCCTGTGTTCCTCTGGATCAGCCAGTCACTTAAGGGAGGAGGGGGTATTGGGTTTTCTTGTTTGCCAGCCTCACACCGGAAGGGGCTCAGGTCTGGTTGTCCTCCTGCTGGTAGTGGCCCAGGAATGGCACTGGTTCTCAGAGAGGACTTGCTTCTTGGTGAATCCTTGATCTCTCCCCTCGAAGTCCACTAATGGCCCTAACTCATGGGGAAAGGCTGGAGTGTGGCTGTCCCCCAGCTGGCAGTAGCATATGCAAGGCACTGGTTCACAGGGAGCTGTCTACTATTTCTGAAATATGGTTTTAGGTACTGGGATAATAATAAACAAAATTGACAAGACTGCTTTGTGGAGTGCATTCTAGGGTGAGAGATGGGTATATGCAATAAATAACTTTTCTAAGGCTATTTCTTCATCCATAAATGGGTAACGAGAGTCCCAAATTCATAGAATTTTTTCAAAAGAAATAAGTAAATAAGATAAAATGTTTAGGTATTAATTGCACTATTACATATGACTCAACACAGATTGAGAGATTGTGCGTGTTGAGGCGGGGAGTGATCATTCTGGGCCTCACGAGAAGGTGTCATTTGAGCAAGAACTGAAGGATCTGAGGGAGTTGATCATGTGTGTGTCTCAAGAAAAACTGTTACAGGTGCAGGAAAAGGCCAGTGCAAAGGCCCCGAGATGGACTCCACACAACCTGTTTGATGAGCAGGAAAAAAACAGTATGGTTGTTGCTGAGTGAGAGAATGAAAAGTAAAAAAACAAGAGGACAGAGATGGAGGGGCAGGGGTTGGAGTTGGAGTTGAGTTTTTTTTCTGTAAGGTTTAGTTGCTTCTTGAATTGCACACTGCTATAAGAACTTGGATTTTCACTCTGAATTCTGTGAATTTGAATCAGAGAAATATAACTGTGACTTTTTTTTTTTTTTAGTTTCACTGAAGTAGATAGAGTGTGGCAGTGCTCACCTATAATCCTTGCTACTAGGGAGAATGAGTCAAGAAGACTGAAAATTATGAGGCTAGCCTGGGCAATTTAGTAAGACTCTGTCTCAAAACAAAATAAAAGAGGGCTGGGGATGTATATATAACCTCATGGTAGAGCACCCCTATTAGCATCTCTATTACTGCCTCCTCTGAAAAAAAGTTTCATTGATGCCTAAATTGATAATAATTTAATGATTTACAGGGAAACAAGGATGAAGGTAGGGGGCCAGTTATCATACCATTGTAGTAGTCCACATGAACCTTAATGGTCCCTTTGAATAGGGCAGTAGCAGTAGGAAGGATTTCTGGATTATCTTGAAGATAGGGCCAGTAGAATATGATAATACACTGGGTGTATAAGGCAAAGACACAACTCAAGCTATTTGAGCCACTGGAAAGACAGCTTTGCCAATAACAGATGAGAAAAGGGCTAGTTAAGTAGGTCTGGCAGGGGCAGGGCCAGAAGAATAGGTATGGGTTCAATTTTGGACATGCTGTGAAATGCTCTGAAATGGACATTGGTTCTCACATGATGTCATATATCAATTTTCTAAATCAATTAAAAAATCATTTGTTGAATATTTTTGTTGCTCTGGAGAAGGTATTGATTCTTATTGGTTTATTTATTTACACCAATAATACAGTATTATTACAAGGTTTTAAAATAGAGATGAAATGGTCATATTCCTTCTACCTTTAAATAGTATTTTCGCTAAATTGCAAATTAAAGAACAATTTGTATCCCATGAAAAAAAGGAAAGCCAGAAATTATGTTTATTACAACTCTTGAGAATTAACTATAGAGCATACAGTAAAGGGGTTACATATTTCTTGTATGTGGAGCTTTCACTTCAAACATTTTTTTTTTTTTTTTTTTGGTGCCGGGGATCGAACTCCTGACCTTGCGTTTGCCAAGCAGGTACTTACGCCGCTGAGCTAAACCCCTAGCCCCTACTTCAAACATTTTTATTAAAATATTTCAATAGCACATTAAATCTTTGACTAAAAAATGACTTTCAAAATGATATTGATCATTTAAAAAGTGCCAAAAATTTAGCAATGACTATATCTTTTGGCATCACAGGAGAAAATAATAATTTCCTAAATGATTAAGAACATCTTCTTTTTGACTGGTGCTATGAAGAAAGCCTCCACAAGATGTTTTTGCTGATCCAGTAACATGAATTAATACCATAACCTAATATGGAGGGAATAATTCCCAGCAGATGTGGGAGAGAGAGATCAGCCTTCTGTCTGCCTTGGACTAGAAGACAGTTTTCACTCTCCAGGTAGGATTTCCCACCCTTAGCCCAAAATAATATTTTTCAATTAAATAATAATTTGTATATTATCATTTACAGGCAATACTTCAAAGAAGCTATCATTATATTTCCTACACTTTTTTTCTGTAAGGTTTGGCTACTTTTTGAATTGGACATTGATTCACTGGAGTAAAAAAACCAAAACAAAACAAAACTAAAAACAAGACAAGCAGGGGAAAAATAAATGAGGTAAGTGAAAATCTTCACTAACAGAGAATTTAAAGATATAGACTAGTCATATAAACATAGGGTACACATATGGATAGAACTTAGGACTTGACCAAATTGAGAATATGCACAAAGATTGTGGTCCAGGCAAAAGGTTAAAACCTTTGTGTCAGTTCTATTGTGCTAATGCGAGTTACAATCCTTTTACTCAGAAATAAAACCAAATGGGAAAAAGAACTAGTATATGGGCGCTCCCTTGAAATCAGCCATGGTGAGGGTACTCACACAGTGGAAACTGGCAAATTTCCAGTTGTATTTCTTTTTGTATATGCAGAGCTGAAGCGAAGTGAGTGCATGTCTTTCTTATTGGGGAGGGGAAGCTCCTTAGAAGCCTATCACAGAAAACACCTCTCAATAGGGATCGATGAGGCTCTTGGCACCTGTGACAAAGACAGTTACCTATGGCTTTGCCAAGAGGGTTTTCTGAGAATTAATAAGTATTCTTTCTACAAACATAAGGCTTCTTTCCCCCACCCTGGTAAGATCTGGTATTTTACTATTTCTCTTGGAATTCAATTCTATCATACCCTAGTTAGAAAGGATTTCTCTATAACATGGTTCCTTTCTCACATCTCTTCACTCAGAGAAAAAGAGATAAAATGTACTTGGGACAGAAAAACCTTTTGCTTTCGAGTAAGGAGAAATGGTGCCACTTGATAAACTGTTCTGTTACTGAGAGACAGTCACAGCCCCTAGAAAGAGCAGACCTGCTCTTGTTTTGTGAATGAGTGTTGAAGAATGTAACCCCTCTTAACCTCTCTACAGCCGTACATACAAATTGCTTATGCTGATACCACCCTCAATGGTAACTCACTTCACACCTCCATTTTCCTTCTTGTTATCACCAAGATTAACTGGCATGTTTGGGCAATATTCTGCATTTATCTAACCTTTTCCATACTGGCCACACTGACACAACACAACAGGTTTATGTACCTCACACATCAGATCTTATCAAGAAACTTGGTAGTGACAGTTTGATATGGACACTCATTACAGCTTATTGAATGTGTTCTAAAAACAACAGCAGCAAACTGCTCATCTCCTCACACTGTTGAATGACCTTGTTTTGTGTGTCACTATTTTTAGATACAGCAAATGTATTACTGACCGGGTGGCCTCAAAGGATAAAGCTGAGAGCATGTGACGATGTGCACTTTGATATCACACAATTAAAACTTCTAGAGACCTGCATTTACTTCAATTACTGAGAAAGGAAAAGTGGAGGATTAGTTTCAATGTTCACCTTGCCAACAACTTCAAGCAAAGTGAAACGTCACAAAATTAAAACCAAATTGTTAGAAGTTGCTTTTCCCTTGGCTCTCTAGTCTCCAGTACTTTCACAGACAAAGAACAAAAACATTAACATACTTTACTGTCTCAGAATAACATCCTTAGAGTGGGCACATAAAACAAAAATAAGCCTAAATATAAAACTAGAGTTAAATTTAGAAAAAATTTAAACATTTTCATAGCTTTTGAATGTTAATTTTGTTTGCAATTTATTTGTCCCAAACATGTTCTTGTGACTCTTATATAATATTTAACAGATAATTATGTTCTTATACTTAAAAATGTTGGTATTATTTAGTTAAGTTCACAGGGAATTTTGTTATTATGGTGAAATTATGATAAGATTCTAATAATCTCGTTGGAACTTGAGAGCTTTCAGCTCCTTATTATTAAAGCAGAATGAGGAGTATTTAACCAAACTAAAGTTTTACTTTTGTCATTCAAGTATCTTTTAAAACTACCAATATTATTTCCTGACATGCCCTGGAGGTCTGTGGGTCCCTCTGTTCTTAGGGAACATTACCTTGGTAGAGGTGGCCACATTTGATGATGACTGAGAAATACATAGGGTATTTCAACATGCATTCAGTTATGACGCAGTCCATAATAACCAGTAAAGATTGTTTGGAAGCCAAAATTCTGCTTTGTTAATATCTGAAGTAAAACTGACAATAAAACTTGTACTGAAGGAGACGGGATGCATTGCCAAATGCTGGCTTATTTTGAGTGTAATCACTCTGCCCTTGAGTTGGTTGACATTATCCAAGCGCACATCTATGATCCCCTTTTCTTTCTCCTTGAAAATTTTTCTTTCTTCTAGAAGCAGAGTTCTTGTTAATAAGGAAGTACTTGATCTTTTCACTTCAGATTCTAGTTATAAAATGTGTGAAGAGTAACAACCCATCTTGTAGCTTGTGAAATAAAACATTAGAAACAAAAGTGAAGCTGCCTGTGTATTCCTTCCTCCTCTTCAGAGGTAACCCCTATTTTCATGTGTTGAAATTTTTATAAATGTGGATTCATTTTGCACATTATTTTTAAGATATGCATATATCTCTATCTATTTAATGACTTTTACTTCTTTACAGTATTCTAGAGTGTGGATATACAACTTATTTATCCATCCTCTGGATGATGCTTCAGTGTATATGTTAGTACCTATTTATCTCCTTAAGCAACATGTGAAAATGTGTATAGGAGATAGACCTAAGATTAGATTTTTTTGGATCACTGGATATGCACATCTTTCCCTTCACTAGGGAAACTCCAAAGTGGCTGAAAACCACAGTGAGGCCCATTAATCTGTTTAACAAGTCCTTAGGGTTCAAAGTTTAAGATTTTAGAGTCCAGAAGGAGGGTGTGGGTGGTGGGTAGTGGGGCAAGAATTTGTACATATAATGTCTTCAGGTGCCATTGCTAAGTAATGTTGCACCTGGGGTTACTTTTTGAGAACCACTCTCTAAAGTCTACTGGATGGTATTTTCCTTCCTCCCTCCCTCCCTCCCTCCCACTCTTCCTTTCTTGCTTCCTTCCTTCCTTCTTCCTCTTTTTACATTATGTGTTGGAAGAGATCTGATGGGCCCTATCTCAAAAGATGTGCTGGTGAAGTTTATTAAGTGACTGAAATTAGTCTGTGGAACAATTGTAGCACTCAAATTGTAGAAAAAACTGACTAAATATATCGTGTATTATATATCATATATTATCATGTAAGAACCTACTACATATGATTGTCATCAAAGTCTAAATTCTCAATGAGTTTGGTTGCCAGCTAGGACCTTGTGTGCCTGCTTCACTGTGCTGAGAAGGCTAGATGGACAAGAAGGCACCTGCACCAGGCTGCAGGATGCAGTGAGCTCAGCTGATGGTAGGCATTAGACCACCTGGACTGTGCTTATAGACGTTCACTTGAGGGTTCCTCACACTTTGAAGCATGAGCCTACTGAATCTTAATGGTTGGACTCTTTGTAAATATTTATGGAAAACCAAACTATCAATATTTATATGCTTTTATTATATTTTTATTTTATACTTTTTTACTATGTTCCAAAGTTAGTGCCAGGGAACTTTCCCTTGAGTATTTTTCCTGCAAGCACCTCTTATAAAATATCTTGAAAATGAAGCTTTCAGATATTTTAAAGAAAAAGGCCACAAACATGCTTGAACAGTCTGTAGTTAACATGTAGACTAGAAGGAAACTAATTTTATTTCAAATTTAGCAATACAAAAGGTCAGTTAGGAAAAAAGCATGTACCAGTAACCAAAAGCATTTGCTGGTATCATTCCACAATTTACAAAACAAGACAACAAGTTCAAAAATACTTTTCACACCCCTAAGTGATGTTGTTAGAACAATGGCTGTTACAAGGCCATTTATTGCAGGCACATTTCCAGGCACTACCATTTTTATCTCCTTTCTTTCTTCTCTCTCATTAGCTTTTTGCTTTCTTCTCTTCTTCTTTTATTCACTGGATTCCGAGGATCATATATTTCAAATGTGTCTGAGTCCTGCATGCTTGCATCTTTCACCTTTCTGCTTTTATCTTCAAACTGAAGTATATGTGACATCCTAAAGAGGGACAGAGATGGTTCAGTGAATTTTGGTATGAGAATTGAAGGCAGAAATTCTACACTTCACTTATCACTAGCAGAATGAGCTAACAGAATACAAAACACCAAATGGGGTGACTGTTTACTGGTGTTTATACCACATGGAGAGCAACTTCTTAGAAAACACTTAAATTTGAAAAAGATGCTTGGAGTTTGTTCTGCTGATTTGTATTTCCAGTAGCGAGTTCTTTGCTTCAGTCTTCATTTGCAGTTCCTCCTCTGGTGGGAGGCTGTTTTACCCAGAAATGTTCTTCGGTCATGGAGAGAACACTTTCAACTGGCCTTCTTTGAAAAGCACTTATTTAAGCAGAACAAACCATACTGCAGAACAAAACACCAGACAATACACCAGTCCTATCTGATTTTTTTGTTTGTTTGATTTCCAGTACTTTCATGGGTCAAAAGTAAGGAATAAATTAAGAAAATTTAAAAGTGATGTACAGATGGTATATGACTCCCTTTTCTGGGGAGTTGCTAAGTTAAAAATATGTCTTTTCATGCAAAAGAAAGTAAAAACTTTTGGCGTGACTCCATGGACTAATTTTCTCTTCCTCCTGTTGATTACAACAAAGCTAACCATCCTGCTTTCCTACTTTAGCAAATGCTTACTGGTATTAAGGTATCAACATGTGCTTAAATCCTAAGTGGTCATAAGCAGGCTATCCTTAGCAGCAGAGAAATATGTAAGTGATTAGCTACGCTGCTAGTACGAGGTGTCAAGAATAAGCAGGGAAGTTAAAAACAAAACAAAACAAAACAAAACAACCCCCCCCCCCAAGAAACCAGACTTCAGGGTAGGAGTGCTCTGAATTTAGAAAGAGAAAAGTTCAGTTTTTAAAACAAAACAAAACAAAACAAAACAAAACACTGTTAAGGATTTTTCTACGCATCACTCCATTACATAAGTTAGTACAGTTATTTAATGAAAAATCATTTTTAATAGGTCTATCTTATATTCATTATTCGTCATCATAACTGCACTATATGTCTATAGGACTACTACTCTTTATATGCCTATTACAACTTTCAGATGAAGTTCAAGTATAACATTAATTTCTTTTGCCCTATAAAAGCAGAGATTTGGGTAGAGGCAGTAGCACAGACCACCTGTTTTTTTCTTCCCTGTAGTAACACAAATGACAAGTGACATTATGTCACTTGTCATGGCAAGTGTATGGCAAATTCCTATGTACCTAGGATTTGAAGAATATTAAATGTTTGGGGGGATGTAATGTTACAAAAGCGATACTATCCTTTCTAAGGATTCATTAGCTGCTATTCATCAGGGCCAAGAAGCTGAAACTGTGTCTTCATCTTGTTCTCTTGAGAAAGCTTACTAGAACGCAGTAAGTGCGAATGATACATGGATGACCTGGAACCTACTTTAATTTCAAATGAGGTAAACCACATTCACATTTTTATACTTTACCATTATTTTACTGAAATACACAATTTTATCAAATTTCATAACTGATCTCAGTACATAAACATACTATTTACATGTGAAATTTGCTGACTTTTTATTCCCAATGCGTTAATAAACACCCTTATTTAGGAAATGCATTATATCCTCATTGTATTTACATGGGGTCCTCAGTGTCTGATTTTCTTTTGCCTTTGATTTCCTACAGTGTTTCAGTACTAGCTTCTGAGAGTAAAACAATCTCTCAGCTGCCAGTAATTTCCAAGTCCTGGAAAGTGGTTATCATTTAATAGCTGCAGTTGTAAATAACAACTAGAACCATTTAGACAATTAAACTGTACATAACCAAGTAATGATGATTTATATAGGTCTAAACAATGAGTGACAACTTGCTTTAGTGCATACACCTTGGAAACCCAGCTCATCAGGAACAGTCTATGTGCTTAAATGTCGGTCAAGCAGTGGCAGACTCACTTGGGTGAAATGTTTCTGAAAACCAACCAGTCAGCAATGGTCTCTTTTGAATAATGGTGCTTATGGGGCCTTTGCCATCCTTTAAAGAATTCCTGATCCCAAAAACTGTATAAAATTTGCAACCTACTTTGCCTAAGAGCATAGCTATTCTTTACTTAAATAACAAATTTAACGCTTTTTGTTTCAGACAATTACAAATGTTGTTTTCCAGTACTTCTTATAACACATACTCTGTTCCCCACAAAGAACACTCTAGAAATTTTAAGAGTATTACCACTGACAGGAAACAAGTTTAGAAGTACAGGCAAGATTATCCATTAAAGGTTCATTACCACACATCAGGGGGAGCTTAGAGCTCTATATTGCACTTCAGTAAGTTCTTAGCAGCTTTCTAAGTGCTGAGAGGTTATGTTGATACCTAAGCCAACACGAAGAAGTAGCTGGAATCACCAGCCTTTAAAAAAAAAACTTTATTCAGTGTGCCTACATTAATATTTTAAAAGCTCCACTACCCTAGTTAACTCATTAATACCTATCCACATATACAACCTGTTATAAAAATGATCCCATTTTCTGCTCAGAAATATAGACTTTTTTCCAGTAGAAATTATCCTTATTCCAAAAATGACTTTACCAGACTTTGTTAATTAAAAACATAAAGAGGCACCTTCCTCCTTTTTATGCCATGAGAGAATCCTGCAGCTATTGGATTTAGTTGGCTCTGATACAAGAAATGAAATGTAGACCCATGAACAAAAGCACAGTCTACAAGAAGAAACAGATTTTCTTACAAATTTGAAAAACCAGAAAGCTGTAAATTAAAGGCACTGTCTGTTTCAACTGTTTGTTTCATACACCATTGCACTAAACAAGTCCAACATTTTGATTAATAATAAACGTAAGCCCAGAGGAAAGAAGGGGCTATCAGCTTACACGCTATTTCAGATTTAATATCATAATACTTAGCATGGCTGGTAACTCAACAATATTATTTAACATTTGATAGAAATAAAAGCATAATCAAAGTGCTCCACCCATTTATCTTTCAACAGGCTTTGGTCACTTCTTTTTTATAAGGAAAACAAAAGTTATTATGATTTTCAGCATATTAAACTCCTGACCTATGTGCCTCCATAAATCACAGGCTGTGTGGATGGAAAGCCTGCCGGCACTGCAGTCCCTTGTGAGGACTGGTGTGCAGACAGAGCACACAAGCTTAACTCGAGTATAGAAGGCCTGGTAATTTAGTCTGTGTGTCCCAATACCTCAGTACTATCCACTCTGTGGCTGGTCATAGAATTGGCCCAATAAGAGCAGTGAATTCTTTTGGAATTAATTGCACACTCATCATTTACATATGAAAATTTTAGAACTTTTTCACTTGAAGCAAAGACAAAAAATTAGTTTTAATGTAGGCTCAAATTCTTTCACATTGACTTTATGTGTTATAAAAATACAGAGGCTTACTATTTACATACAGGTTGTGTTATGTAGGAATTTTTTCAGGGGGCAGTATCGCTGTGCAAAATTATAAATAAAAGTAAAATGAAAAACTGATTCATCAGTAACCTGACACCCAATTTTTAAAGTTCTCACACAATTGTGTAACAGATTAAAATATGATAGTAATTAATACCAATGTAAAATGCAAGAGAGGATGTAGAATTACAATATTAGTAATTCATTTCTGATAGAAATGCATTCTGATAGAAATTATTTTTGCTGATAAAATCTGAACAGCTCTCTTGTCCTAGGGAATTCTATAAACTACTCCTTCATATATCCAATTTATCCTAATTAAGAAACCTTTTTGGGAAACATTTATCATCTTTATTTTAGATTATTCTACAGCCATACTATTTCTCCCTCCTCAAATTTTTCCAAAGGTTCTAAGATAATCTTTCTTACACATTTCTCTTGTAGTATGCCTTTGATCTGGGGTGACTGGCTATTAGATTAGACAGAAGTACTTTATACTTTAATCTGACTGTTTAAAATTTCTAACAACTGGTTGCTTCCTATCTCATCAGCCTTATTTTATTTCTTTCATTAACTCTAACCATTTTGTAATTGTCCATTTACTGAATTGTGAACAGACTGTGAGCTGTTTGAGATATGTCCATAGTTATATTCCGAGTGGAGATGATGTTGATTAGTGGTGAGACCAAAGCCTTCATATCCTTTGTACTGGCTAAGCCTGCTGCCTGGTACTTGTAGGTTTGCTGAGCTAACACTTGACTGCCTTTTATTTTAATGATAAACTCCTAAAAAGACCTACTAGACTGTGCAGAAAGTCTCAAATCCACCATTTCATTACCTCTCACAGCTCAGCACATGCTGAGAGTTACTTTTGCACAGCACTCATATCAGTGCTTGCAAGTTTTTATTCTCTGATACTGTAGTGGGATAATGCCTTGTTTTTTTCTATATCTGAAAGCGCGGAAGTAGAACTGGAGTGAGAGGTTTTTTTTTCTTTACAGCAATGTTTCTCAAAGTGTAGTTGTAGAGCCCTTGCATATTAAAATCATCTGAATAGCTTAAGAAAAACCAAACCAAACCAAACCAAACCAAACCAAAAACCAGTGCCAGACTTCTACCTTCAGAAGTACTACAAAATAAAGAGCATGGAACTAAATTTTAAGAATCTTTAAACTTTCAGATTTCATTATCATTCTCTCTCTCATAGAGATGGAGAGTAGCTGGTTATCAAAGACAAACTACTCACAAGCTTGAATAAGCTTAAGTGGCCATTAAGTCTGTTTTTGAATGGAATAATCTCAAGTATATTATCCATTTTTTATTTATAATTTGAGTACAAGGCAATGATAGATTCAATTATTCACTCAACAAACACATAAGAGGTTTTTAATGTATAAGGCCAATGCTAGGTTTGATGGCACCAAATCAAATAAGACTTAGGCCCTACTCTCCTGAAGTGAACTACTAGGGAGAACACACAGACGCCACTGCTAACACATTTTGGAACTGCTTACAATGAGGAGGTAACAACAAGCATATCCATGGACACGGTGCTTTACTCAAAGCTTCCCCCTTTAGTCCTAACACTAACTGGATGGGGCAGGCAGGAGAGACATTCAGAGGTAACGAATTTTCATCTTGTGAAGAGTATTTAACTTTGGAATAAATCAAAAGTTACTTCAGTCCTAGGTTTAATAAAAGATTAAAAAAATCAGGTTGGGTTGTGCTGATTTTGGAGTACAAAATTTTTAAAATGCAGCTAGAAAGGGATAAGAATGATCACTTGTGTAGCTCCCATGCTGGCATTTAAAACAACTGCAAAAGAGAAGTTCCAAAAATGTGTTGAGCAATGTGGGTACATCTTAGGGAAAAAGTTTACTTAAAGACCCCCATTAATTCCCACTATAAATTTTGTCCCCTTATTGCCTTAAATCATTGCTTTATGGAGTGTCAGTCGCTATGCCTCTTTGTTTATCCTAAAATGAGGATGCCAGGCAAGACCCCATTCAGCTGAAGTCTAAAAGAGGCAGAACTAAGGGTCTATGGGCTGCCCCTTGAGGGTGGGTATCTGGTAATCGCAGGCACTGAATTTCTCAGGATTGCCTTACAGATGATAATGGTATCCAATCTATATGTTTTGAAAGCAGCAAATCATGCCATGAAAACCTTCTTGGTTTAAATCCTTTGTTGGCTCTCCACTGTCTGCATAAGGAAACCTAATTTATTGATTTCTCTAATTGGCTATTGCTCCCCTCACCAAACTTCTACATCACTTTAACCTATCACATTTTACATTCCAGACATCCTAAGTAATTTTCAGATTCCTGAAGAAACCGAGTCTTCTGCTTTCTTGCTTTGGATGCCAGTGACTTCTCTTTTCCCTCCAGTAGCTCCTGTCGGCTGAGGTGTCACCCTGATTCCTCTTCTGGCCTGGCCTGCTCTTGATCCATCAGCATGCAGACCCTCTTCTGGGATCCCAGAGAATACTGTGTATTGCTCTGGTTTAGGTTCTTGAAATTTTTTTTTTTTTTTTTTTTTGTACTGGGGATCATACTCACAACCTTGCACTTATCAGGCAGGCACTTATGCCGCTGAGCTAAATCCCTGGCCCCAGTTTAGGTTCTTCAACTGCTGAATGCTGTCATTCTCACTAGGCCACAGGTGGCTCTGTTTTAATGGTGTTTGTACCAGTACTATTCAGCAATGCTTGGCAAGAAGAATGACCTCAATAAATGTTTACAAGTAAGTACAGTTGTACTTCTGTTCACAAATGCTTCGGTTCACAAACTCCACATTGGGTAACAATACAACTGCGGTCATCTTCCCCAGCCATCTTCCTCCAGAATTGTAAAACTAAGTTTGTGAATAGAGATACCACTGTAAATATTTCTGGGAAGTCAGTCACCTCCAAAACCTTTGACTAGAATTCTGGTTTTGTTCATGTTTCTCCTTAATAGCATTAATATACTGATTCAAAATATTTAGCAACTATATCCATACAACCCTGATTTTTCAGGCAAGTAACTTACCTTTCAAACCCCATAAGAGAGAAAAAGGTAGTACTGAAAAAGCTGAAACAAGGTATTTCCACCAACACTAAATTTGTGCTATGAAAAGCCAGCGCTTATCTTTCACAAACAGGCCAGTTAAACTACTTAAAGATTAATGTTTGCCTGGGGTATGCTTAGCTTTGAGGTGGGAGAAAATGCAAGTATTGTCCTCAGTCTTCCCCTACGAGGGCTGAGAGGCCTTGCTGCTCTTTGTGAATGGAATACACATAATTTTTCATATACATAATCTGTCTGTGTACTGTGTTGACAGCTTCTCATTTCTTTATTACATTAGAATTCTTAAGAAACCCAACTAAATAGCTCCTGGTTATTATTTAAATTTGTCATTCTAGGGATTATGAATCACAAACGTAAATGATCTGGTTTAAGTCTTTTTTTGGGGGGGTGGTTTGAAAGACTTATGCTTGAAAAACAAAAACAGCCTTTTTTTGTTTGTAAATAAAGATTTCAGCAAGACAAAACAATTTGCAAGTGTTGCCCACAATTCATTCTTTGAAAGAACCACAGTGGTCTGTAACAGAGATGGGTTGCAGCACACTTTGGTATGCATCGCTTCTCTGGAATGCTCTACACCTCCCTTCCACTGGAGTATGGCCCTGGTTCTTTCAAAGCCTCCATTAATTTCTGCTTCCTCCTAAAGCCTTTTTCTGACTGCCCTGAGCCTCAAGGCATGTTCCTACCTTTGAATTTCTGTAATATTTTCAATGAGACCTTTGGGGCTAGAAGATACAAGATCTAAATTGGAGTTCAATCATTAATTGTGATTGTATGGAAATCATATTGGCTCTCAGGCCTGTGTTTCCTCATCTGTGAAAAGGGGATGGTAAAGTACACAAGTTTTACCTCACACGATTAGAGAGAGAAGCAAAAATCAGGTCTTCAATAGGCCTTTTACAAATGATAGAAGGTGGTCCAAACATGTATCATCACTTCAGCTTATACTGTATTGTTTGTGTCTTACTCAGGTTGGGCGACTAAAGCAAAATACAACACACTGGGTGGTTTAAACACCCAGAGGAAATTACTTTCTCACAGTTCTGCAGACAGAAGTCTTAGATCAGTGATGGTGAACCTTTCTAGCTTTCAGTGATACAAATGGCCTGCTGTGGTATGCGTGACATAGGTTCACCACAGTCCTAGATGAAGCAAGATAAGTATGTGATGAGGACTCTCTCCTTGGGTTGCAGATGGCAGCCTTGTCTCTGTTTCACACAGGTTTTCCTCGGCATGCCTGTGCATGTGTGTGTATAAGGAGATTGAGAGAGAGAGAGAGAGAGAGAGAGAGAGAGAATGTGTTCTGGTCTCTTCCTTTTAAGAGGACATTAATCTCATCATGAGATCTCAAGTACAACTAACTCTTTTCAAAGGCCCCACCTCCCAAAACTACCATATCAGTGGCAACAATGTCAACATACAAATTTTTTTTGGAGGGGGGACATACTTCAGTCCATAAACATGTATATATGTATTACACATACACTGTGCTTATACATTTACCATTTTTATAATTCAGTACACTAAGACTGCAGATACTTTTCAAAATATTTTTATGTATATCAGCATATACACATAATTGATCCCCACTAATCTTGAAGGGTTATATGTCTATTTCTAAATATGTTCTGCTTATACTAGAGCATAATTCATTCAAACGGTATAAACTACTTACAGAGTTAAAAAAATAGCAGTGTTAGTTTATTATTATTTTCATACCCTAAATAATATACATTCATTGGTTTTTTTGTTGTGTTTTACTTTTTGTAAAGCAAGATAATCCTGGGAGGCAAAAAGAAGAAACTAAAATTACCTATCATTCCATGGTTCATAATGACTCCTATATAAATAAAGGCACACTACTTTCTTTACTTTTTCCTATACATGCTTATATACGCATGCATGCATGCATATATACCTACATCTCTCTCTCTATATATAGATGTATACACATGTATATACACCTACATATATACATGTATATAGAAAGGATAAGAATGCATACATTTTATAATTTGTCTGATTATATCATAAGTATCTTTTTACAAGAATAGTTATATTTTACATCACTTTATTGTCTAGTATTTAACCCAATAGATAATTTACCATCAACCCCCTATTACAAGATTCTTAGATTTGTTCAAATCTCCAACTGAATAAACAATGCTGTGAATAATATCCATGTGAACCAATATTTGGATTTTCTTAATTGTAGGAAATATTTATTTTTTAAGCCCTGCCTAGCATTCTTTCTTTTGGTAACATAGTCCTATTTGCCTTACTTTTTTTTTTTTTTAATTTTAAAGAGGGTAAAATTAAACAGAACAAAACAGATCATAAGAAAACAATTTAAGAAACACAGATTTCAAAGCAAGACCACTGGAGATCTTCACTGTCTATCATATTGTCTCTTTCTTTCTTCCAAATAGTTGCCCATATCTTCCCACACAGTGAATTCATACCAAAAAAAATAGTATTAAACTGATCAGAACAGGAAGATGAAAGAATTTTAGGCCTTCAAGACCAGACAATGGAGAACTCAACAGTGACTGACATAGTATCTCTCGTTCTCTTCAAAATAGCTGTCAATACCTTTACGTATGTTGAAATTAAACAAAAGAAAACAGACTTATATCACTCAAAACAGAGAATAATATTGCTAGATTTTATATTATGATGCTATGGAATTAGCACTGGGTACCTTAGTGTCTCTTTTTCTTCAAAGTATCTGTTCATTACATTGTGCATTATATAATCAATTCTCATAAACTGTTTAGAAGTTCTATGCATGTATGAGTCCCTATATGTATATGTATTCTTTCTGTATTAGAGGGAAAAACAAATCAAAACCAGACAATAAAACAAATTCCTAGAAAAACATGAAACGAAAAAGACATATAAAACTACAATATTAGGTGATCTACAGTAGTTACTATGCTGTCTCTTGTTATTTTCAAAAGAATTGTCTGTATCATCGGGCATAGTATAATTGAATATAGCAGTACATAGCAATATTAAGAAAAATGAAACATTGGAGACATTATAGGACTTCAAAAGCAGTTAATAATCAGACCAGAATGGGTATCCTATTGAATCTTGTCTTCAGAGTAGTTGCCTCTACTCTCATACTTGATACTCTCAAGCATACCAGATTAGAATAAAATCTGTCAAGACAAAACAGTGATCTAACAAACCAGATTAAAATAAGATCAGTCATTTATAAGACAGTGTAAGTTATACTGGGCTTCAGATTCTGTTAATAGAGAATTAAGGATAGCTACCATAGTATATCCTGCTATTTTTGGGATAGCTGTCTGTGCCCTCAAATCTAGTATGAGTAGACAGGCTAGAACAGAATAAAATCAAACTAAACAGAGAGATCAGAACAATGTGGATTTTAAATACTGATACACTATTAACAATGTCCTCTGCCTTTCTTTTTTAGACAGTTCTTCCCCTTTCACTTTCACAGGGTGCTTTGTATATTTTGGGTCCCATTATCTCCTTTAGTTTTTAGATTAGGGGGCAACCTGCTATCTACCTAACTGGTTCTGAACCTTTTTAACCCTGAGCTTCATCTTGAGCTGTATTCCTTTACCTACTAAAGCCTCAAGGTTTTCCTTCCTTGTAGCCGAGTAGTTCTCCACTGCACAAAAGTGTCATGACTTTCCAGCCTATCTGAAGCTGCTGGATGAGCTGTTCCTATTTCTCTCTGGTTCCCTGTCACATAAAGCATAGTTTTCTCATCTTTGACTTTTGGTTCATTAACCCTCTTTCAGGTTCATTATATTTCCTATTCAGAGCCTCTCAATGGACCCTATCTCTTGATCTACTCTGCCTGTGTTTCTTTTTCTTAGTGTATCAAGGCCATCTGTGTTAGAGATTATAGCCAACCTTCTCTGCCTCATCTCTGCTATGCTATTTTCCTGCCTTTGGCCATCTACTTTTCTCCTTCATTCCACTGTCTGCCCTATTCATTGAGGTCTCTCTGCCACTGTTCCTGGAATCCTGGTGATTTTTTTTTCTCTCTCTAGAATGTCTTTCTGTATTTTTTGTAGGGTTGGATTGGTGGTCACGAACTCCCCCAGTTCCTCTTTGTCATGGAATTATCTTGTTTCTCCATTAATTTTGAGACACAGTTTTGCAGGGTACATAAATCTGGGGTTGGAGGTTATTTTCTTTCAGGACTTGGAATACTTTGTTCCAAGCTCTTCTTGATTTGATGGTTTGTGTTAAGAAGTCTGTCATGATTTTGATGGGTTTTCCTTTATAGATGACCCGTTTCTTTTCTCTGACTGCTTTTAATATTCTGTTGTTGTGCTGAATTTCTGGAATCTTTATTATATGTCTGGGTGTAGCTCCTTTGTATGCCTCATATATCTGAATATCATTTCCTTTTCCTATGCTTGGGAAGTTTTCCTTAATTATTTCTGTGAATAGCCTTTGTACTTCATTTGTGTTTACCCCTATTTCTTCGCTCACATTTTTTATTCTTAAGTTACAGATCCTCTTGTTGTCTTCTAGCCTTTGTAATTTTACTTCCTGGTTCCTTGTTATTTTTAAGAGATCTTTCCTTTCATGATCACACATTGCAAATCTATCTTCAAGTTTTGAAAGTCTAACTTTAGTTTCTATCAAGTAATTTTTCAGCTTTCAATGGAGTTTTTAATTTCTTGGTAATATCTTTGAATCTGTTTCATGTATTTTAGATTTTGTTTATATTCTTCATCAAAGGTTTCTCTCTTTTTTCTCCATTCTTCCATCTGTGTCTTCTGGAGATGTGCTTAGCATTTCTTTTATTAATCTTCTTATATCTTGCTTCACTTGAATTAGTATTTCAGTTTTAAGTTCGTCTATGATGACACGAAGATATTTATGTCGGCTGAAGCTGTGTCCAATATTGCATGTTTGCTGCCCTCGATCTCTTCTGTCTTTACCTTTCCTGGACTTATTTTCCCTGGGTCAGCAGCTAGAGGCTTTTTCTTGTTTCTTTCTCTTGTCATGTTTCTGGTTTCTTTCAGACAGGTGTATGGTGGAGGTCTCAGGTCCTTTCCGTATTGCTTACGGTTTTTCTGAAGTGTGCTGGCTAGGGGTTTGCTGCCCTCTCCAGTTTGCTGTTGATCAGTGAGGTGCACACAGGGGCGATGTCGGCTGGCTCCTCTCCTCTGAGCCAGTCAACCAGCGAGTGCCTTTGCCACGTTTGTCTGTACCATGCGGATGTCACTGGTTTAGGACAATTTCATCCTTGGCTATTGGTTCCCAACCAGGGGCACGACCCAGCCCAGGCAGATCCCACCAGTCCACTTTGGACCAGGAGTGGCCAACTGATGCCACTGTGGTTCCGGGTTCAGGCCTGTCCTGCCCAACTCCAATATGTCATCCAGCTGGACACCCCGCCTCCACCGCAGGACCAAATTCCGAGCACTCCCCAAGGGTCAGTGCAGCTCTCCATGCCAGTTCCACTCTCTGTTGGGGTGCATCCTCCTGCCGAGGACCTTGGGCTCACCAACCCTCAATTTCAGTGCGACTGCAACTTCAGCGAGACCATGAGTTGTCTGACTCCAAGGCACCCAGCACAGCACAGGACCTGCTCCAGTGAGAGCGTGTCTAGCTCCAGTCCTCTGTCCACGTTCTCTTTCTTTCATTTTCTTTTTCTTCAGTTTCTTCCTGGGTCGTGAGAATCCTTCTCCTTTCCTCTGGTCTTCTGCATGGTGTTAAATTCTAGCATCTGAATTGTTTCTCTCAGAGAGGTTCTCTGCTCTGCTACCTATCAATCCACCATCTTCAAGGATGTCCCCCTTTTTTCCTTTCATAAATGTCTTTTCTCCATTCTCAGTTCATATTCCTGGGGTAGGAATGACAACTCCTATCCCTATCCTTGTCCTACTAAGAGGACACACAGTGTGACAATGCCTGGAATGACCTGTCATTGAATCAGGGTACAGATATTTGCATTCAGGAAGGCCAAACAGAATTGGCTTGGGGACATTTCTTTGGAACTATTGAATTAGTCATAATGGAAGCATAATCTAGAGCTTCCAAAGGCCATCTTTACAACCCCAACAAAAGGGGTCCTGAGTGGGTTGCCAGGGACTCTGTCTTTTCTAGGGACTTTATTATAGAGTAAAATCATGAGGTGAGATGGGTCCAAGGTGTGGAAAAATGGGAACTCACAAGTAGGCATAAGGTAGGACAGAATTGTGGAAATAAGATTAATTGCTTAGGTAAAATTTATTAAATCAGGAACACATGGGGAAGCAAGTCATGCAGAAAGCGGGCATGCTTAACAGCAGTGACTCTTCTTGTAGAGAGGTGGGATGGTGACTCCTGATTTCCTCAGGGTGACAGAGAACTATTTAGATTGTCAATCCTTAGGATGTGGGTATATTTGCTTGATTCTTTGTCTTGAGATCTGGCCCACAGCAGGAGGTGCCTGTCTCCTCTAAGGTCACAAGACATTTGGTCCTCTGTGCTGGTTCCCTCCAGGGCCTAGCCCTGTCTGACTGCCTACAATATTTCTAACTAAGCTGCTTGTAACAGTATTACTATTTTAATTGTAGCAATTTCTCCTTGCTTTTGTGATCACCTTTGTGATTTTGAGGAGTGCTGGTTAAGGTATTTATTAGGATACGACACCAGTACAATTTGTTTTTTTTCTCACCAGAAGACTTGGCTTATGTGTTACTGAGAGACCATAGATGTAAAGTGTCACTTTCATCCCATTGTATCAAAGGTATGTAGTACCAACATGGTTTATTACCACTGATCATCTCCCTGAGATAGTATTTGTTTTCTCCACTGTACAATTGTTTTCCTTCTGCTTTCCTTGTAGTTCTCTTTGGAAGGAAGTCACTATGGGTAACTGTCACCTAAGGAGTAAGGAGTTATGTTTTCTTTCTTCTTTCTTTCTTTCTTTCTTTCTTTCTTTCTTTCTTTCTTTCTTTCTTTCTTTCTTTCTTTCTTTCTTTCTTTCTTTCTTTCTTTCTTTCTTTCTTTTGTTCCCTTGCTCGCTTGCTTGCATTCTTCTTCTCTTTTTTTCTTCCTTTGAAGTGATGGGGAATGAATCCAGGGTCCCACACATGCTAGACAGTTGCTCCCCGCCCTAAGCTATATCCTCCTTTATTCTTTTTGTTAGAAAAATTCTTGACTATTTCTCACTCCCTTCTTCCACTATATTTTTATTTGGATTATATTAGATTTATAGAGTAATTTTGAGGTAATTTTGGGTTTTATCCAAAATTAACTATTCAGCTAAGGCAGGAAGATCCTAAGATTAAGCCAAGCCTGGGCAATTTAGTGAGACCTTGTCTCACAACAAAAATGAAAACAAACACAATAACAAAAACCAAAAAACCATACCCATAAATTAAAAAACAAAACAAAAAACAAACAAAACACTCCAATCAACCAAACAAACAAAAATAAAAAGGTTGAGGACATAAATCAGTACAAAAAAATTGACTATTTCAGAAACATTGAATACCTATTCCCATAATAGTTTGCATTTTTAAATTATTTATGTAAAAGTTCTTAGAATTTGCCAGACAGTTTATATTTGACAAACTAGATTGTAAAGAAAATCACAATTTTAAGTCATTATTTGAGTGCCACTATAGAATTTTGTGTATTTACATTGTATATGGCCAAAATACAGTTACATAGTACCTTGGGTACTTGACTGTTGTGAAACTCACCAAATTTGGTACTTCATACATTTTGATGTGAAAATTTTGTCCTGGTACTCATCATTTGGTACTTGATGTGAAAACTACATCTTGTTGATGTCATGGCTCTTTGGCCATTTTAGCCATAACAATATCTTGGTACTTGTGCTACCTGGAATTAATGAACAATGAATACCAAGGTACTGCTACCAAACTCAGAACTTTTGGTAGTCTTGGATTTTTAGATATGCAAGAAACTTTGTTTTCTCTATTCCATTTTACAGATAATTACAGATTAAAAGTAGTGATATTAAAGAATGACATTAACTTCAAATATTATATGATTTTCAGTTCACTTTAGCTATTGTTGAAAAAATGTAAGTGGTTATTTTGTTTAGTTCTTGATATTCTCTTATGATTTCTAGAATGTATAAAAATATCAATTGATTGCTTTCATTCTGTATTTTAACCATTATCATGCAACTTTTAGGTAAAAATCTTATGGATTTTTAATTTTAGGGCTTTTCTCTGTTACCAATTGCACAGAATTCTGTATTCTCTTTTCACAAATATTTAAAGCTTCTTTATGAAATAAAATATTTGGGCTTAAATTCCAGCACATAGGAAAAAAAGAAGTGTAACTATTTTCAACATATAGTAGGTAGTAGAGATCCACAGTAACTCATATGAAGAGATAGGGACAGATAGACAAAATATAAATGAGTCCAGAGATCATATATGTTTTTTTTTTTTTAAAAAAGTCTTAGGAAAATGAGGTTACTGACACTGTTCATGGCTAGAAGAAAAGGGTAGTATGCATAGGAGAGAGATGACTGAGAAGCAGAAGAGGCAAAAAAAAAAAAAAGAAAAGAAAAGATAAAAGAAGACTTTAAGTGAGTAACAAAAACAGTGACTTAAATGAAGCAAAGAGAAATGCAGAGAGGAATGATAAAGGAAAAACAAAAACAAAAACAAAACCTCAGAAGAGAGATTTAAAAATTGACTTTGAGAGAAAAACAGGAACAAAAAGTTTGAAACACTTGAGCAAACACAAATAAGGATAGGAAAATAAAACATCTGGAAAAGCAAGTAAAGAGGAAAACAGATACAGACTTTCAGAAAAAGAAAATAAAGATGAAAACCAGTGAATTTTATTTTAATGAGCACCACTAACAATGCAAAAAATCTCCTTTTGTTCTGAATTTTAAAGGAATGCTAATATTGCCCTCTCAGTTTGGGGTTTTGAAAAGCTCTTCCTAAAAAATGTGTGTGCATGGTTTGTTTCCTTTCATTAAAAAAACTTCATATTATAGCATATCTTTAGTAAATAGTGAGTATTGTTGAACTAAATTGTGAAACATGTAATTTTCAAAATATCTCCCGTAACAGCAGAATTGCATATAGTTTCTTGGCTTTCTTGCCTTTCTAGCATTTTAAACGCCCAGCAGGACACAGGTGGAAAGATTTAAGAAGCTTTCCAGAATAAATCTGAGATATGTGTTCTTACACCTGCCCTAAGGGTCAAACAACTGCCCAATCAAGAACGTGTAATCTATGGCCTGTGGATTGAAAGCACAGGTATGGAAGATGGAGTTCCCAATCAAAACAATCTGGGGACCAGCTGGGATACATGGCTAGCTCCCTGTCTCTCTCAAATCAAATCTGTGAACAAAGCAAACTTCTTTTACGTGATAGAAAATTATTTCAGTACAAATTGTATGAGAGCATGGAGTTAATACAGAAGAGCTTTCTTCACCTAAAAGAAAAAATAACAGAGAAAGAGGCGACTTCAGGGATTCGCCAGAGAGCTTGGCATTAAAGTAATCACCATTTCAGGGTCAGCGACTGTGACAAAGACCTATTTATAAAGAAACACATTGGTCTTTTTCAGTAGTATTTATAGTCCTGTATAAAATGAACACTAACCAGGGAACCTGGTCTATAATCATATTCTTTCTTGCTTCATTTTCACTTACCTTAGAACTTAGCTAAGAGAGGAATAGAATAAAAATATTTATATTACATTGAGCTTATAATTCTATGCTCTCAAAAGTGATGATATCCTTCTGCTTTACATTTAAGTTATATTTACAATGACTGTTCCTTCATGTAAGCTCCCTTAACCCCTACACTTTCTTCTTCACTATAAACCTCAGGAAACAGCTAGTATTTCATTAATGAGGCATTGTTATCTACCTTACCAAAACAAACAAACAAACAAACAAACACAAACCTCATGTTTGACTTATTTCAAAATATTGAGAATCACAAAACTAAAGCTTATCACTGTAAATAATTATGGGTTAACTTAGAAGAGGTCACAGAAGAGTTAAACAGTATAGAAATGGTATAAATTCCAATAACCATCTTGATAGATCTATTGACAATGCATAAGTCTAAAAATAATAATGAAAACAGCAAAGGGAATAACAACATTTATTGAGCATTGATTGTCCAGACACATTGATAACCTCTTTTTAAAAAGTATCTCATTTAATCCACAAGCTGACTCAGCAAAAGAAATGCTATTATTCTTCTCAGTTTATACTTTGAGGAACAAGTTGAGAAAGGTTAAGTAATTTTCTCAAGGTAGAACTGCTAAGTAAAGTTTCCAATTGGGATTCAAATTCAGGTCTGATTACAAATTTCAATGCGTATAACCACTCTACTATTTATATTTCTATGAAAAGTTATGGGTAAATGTGGCAGAAACTTCTTGTTCAAGTTAAATAAACTTTTAAATAACTTTATGAATTTAATTTTTCTAATAATACAGGGAATATATTAGGAATATGAAGTTTAACATCTTTCAAGATTTGGGTTAGGCAATGTTTGAATAAAGGTTATTAATGTCCTGACATAACTTGTGTGGGCTTATTACAATTTAAAACAACCACAACAACAGTGCTGTATTAGAAAATATGAAAAACATGCAGGCTAGCTTGTAGAAACTGTTGCTTGGATGGGAGCATCAGAATATATTCTATGTAGAATGCCATGAAGCACTAATGGTATTTCACTGTCTAAACTAGTGAAGATTTTTAAAAAATGGTGCGATATTACATACAAAGAGTACAAAATCACAAACAAGAGAGAATGTTTTTGGAAACAAATAGAATCAAATGACTGAGCCACCCACAACTGGCGATTTCTGAGCTCTACCACTTCCCAGCTATGAGATCTTGATCAGGTTCCTTGCATTTCATATGGACACAGTAACAGCATCCAGCTTGTAGGTTTAAAGAAGATGGGTATTTTGTAAATATTCAGTAGTAATTAGGTTCTTACTTTAATTTTTATTTTTATTAAAAAAAGACTCAAGTGTACCAGTTTACTTAATGTGATTAAATGACTATGCATACAAAAAATAAAAGTGACATTTAACATAGTTATCCTCATTAACATCAGAGAAGGGGTATCAATAATTAAAAATGGCAGGTAATTGAAAGGTTAATAATAAAGAGGACTCTGTGGTTTGCATTCATATATGGCCATCTTGAATGTGTTCTGAGGATTTGTATCATATAAAATAAAGGAACTGAGATGGCATCAACTCTGAGACTTTGTTAATCCTTTGTCATTTTGGTCAGTGTACCAGGGAGATGGAAAAACTTGATTAAATTTCTCATAAAAACATTTCTATACCTATGCCAAAAAAATAGCACTTAAACATGTTAGATTTAATTCTTTTTATTCCTCATGCTACTTACTTATTTTCCATATGTGATCTTTTCCATTACTTGAATAGTCTGTCTAAAGACTATTTTCTTCTTGGCACGGGGGCTACAATTCAGGTAGCAGCCACCTGTTAAATAATGGGGCCTTTTTATTGATTCCATGGTCTATTGTCTAAGTTTTTTCCAGGTGTGAATAACTAAAATCAAGTAAAAATGCAGCACATTATCCATGTATTTAATTCCAGGTGGGTTTTTTTTTTTTTTTTTTTTTTTTTTGCTGTGAATTAAGACTAAAAGTAAAACCATAAAAATACTAGCGAAAGATGTAACTATATTAATATAATCTTGAGATTAATATGAAGGCCTTAAAAATAACACCAGAAAGCAAACATGCAGGAAAAAATTGGAAGATCCGGCAATACAAATATTTTAAAGTATGCTCACAATAAAACATAAATCTCTTTAAGCAAATTATAAGAAAGTGACTAACTGGTAAAAAGATTTTCAACAAAATATTTGAGTTTTTGTAAACTGACAAAAAATAAGCATAAGAGATTACACAATTAACAACCATCACCACAATGATGAATATTTAAATGGCCAGTTAACCTATTGAAAAAGTTCAACTTTAACAGTAAACAAAGAAATACAAAATAACACAAATTATAGGTAGGCAAAAATTAATAAATCTGTATCTGTATCTGTAATCTGTGATACAACACATACAAATTTACATACTATGTAGGGTAAGGAGAAACCAGCACAGGTAGAAATGATTCAATTCCCTGGAATGCGATCTAGTGAATGCTAAGGCACACTGGAGCTGATAGTGATCAAAAAGTGCTGGGGGGGGGGTTAGGGGAAAAAGGGATTAAAGGAACTTTTTGGGGTAATAAAAATACCCCAGAAAGGGGTATTTTTGTATTGGTGGGTTTTTGTGGGTGTATACAATTATCTGAATTCATCAAAGTGAAGAGATAACAACTGTACTTTTTCTCATTTGTAAATTATACATCAGTTAATTTTTTTTTCTAAAAAAGCCAACTAGACTTAGCAGTTTCACTTCCTTTTAGATTCATAAACTATTTAACTACTGTTTTATTTACTGATGAAAGGCTCATAATTAAAAATGAGGTGAATTTTTCTCAAAAAGTAAGTATTAGATGTTAGATCTTCATGATTATATAGCCATCATACGAGATGCTGTAAATGAATGTTCAATGATGTGAAAATGTCAATTATATACTAAAAATGAAGGAAGACAAGAAGTATGGCATAATTACATTTTGAGGAAAATCACCTATATGTACATATCTGAGAGGATAGATAAAAACATTAATGATGACTACTTGTGAGATAAAAAATTGCTAGAGATTTTTCCTTTCTTTTTTAACATTATATATACTGAACATACATTACTTATATGAATTATTTGAAAAAAATTGACACAGTTAGTATTAACTTCATTTAATAACTAGGAAAGAAACCAACACATTATTTAAAATGATCTTTAAAGAAGTGAAAACAACTATGTAGAAATTATGCATCTTCCTTCAGTAAATTTCACCTGAAACCTTACTACTTGCATTTTTCTATCCTGCTTTAAGTATCATTTAACTTTCAGATAATGGTTAAAGAGCAGAACACATGTTGGTAATTTTTGGTTGCTTATGTGTCATGACAACTTCTATCTTGCACTGGCTGTGTTACTAGCCATAACAACCATAGTGAAATGACTTTTATTTTTTAAATAACATTATGCTAATCCCAAGAGGATAAAAACTTTCTTTCCATAGAAACAGAAATACAGTAAATGACTTCTTCATGCACCACTTTTTTATTTTCTGTTCCAAGATTCTCCTGTCAGCTTGGGGAAAAAAAATTCTGAAGAATCCATCATCCATAGCTGTATATACCCAACAAAGAAAAGGTAATCTCATCTACTCTCCTCTCTCCTCTTTCTCTATGAACACTAAATTTACATTAGGCTCTGCCAGCCTCAGCATTTTATAATTTGGATTCAGCTCAAGAACTTAAAAACATTTTTTTTTAAAAAAACAATGCTATCTTTTTCTCCATTTATCAACATACTATAAAATGGCAACATCATGCACTACTGGCAATTTTAGTGACTATATCTACATTCTCTGATTCAGGTAACACATCTGAAGGAAACTAACTTCATATATTATGAAAAGCAAGCTTTTCTTTATATTTTATTTTTCTTTGAGGTTATTAGATCAAAAGGACTGTATAACTAATGTTTGCCAATTTAATTTACAATGTGTAGTTTGTGCTGCTTGAGTAATATGTCAAATCTTATCAATAGTGCCTCAGGTACCATGTATTCCTTTCCCTATGTCATAACTAATATCTCCAAGGCTTTTTGTATGAGCCAGGCTTTGTACCGAGTGATTTCCATGAATTATCTCATCAATTCTAATAACTCTAAAGTGGTTATCTCTATTTTATAGACAAAGAAATTAAGGCTTAGAAATTAGGTTGCTTACTTGGGTTATTTAGTAGTCACTGTCAAAGCAGGGATTTGAACAAGGGCAGTCTGACCAGACAGTCTATTGTATAAATATGTCATCATTCAATATTGGGATGACAGAGTAGGCTTTGATCTCAGAACTCTCAGTGGGGGAAAAAAATTATTGTTTTAAGATAGTGCATTTTCTTTAAAAGAATGTATGAAGTATTCCAAAGATAAGAATGAGTGATACATGCTATGAATTGGTGATACATACTATAACCATGTTCTACAGTTTAGAATCAAAGATGAAGTTGAGCTTTTCCTGCTTGTACTAGATATTATTAATTCATGTTAGAATCACCACTGGTAGAAGCTGGTGTTCTGGAAGCACCATAGCTTCGCAGGTGTGACAGCACCACCATTTATTACCATAATCTCTTATACATAACCTAGTTTCTTTGAATCTCAGCTGCTTGTTTACAGATGGGAACAGTACCAATTACCTGATGGAATACTTTTGTATGATCTTATTAACTAGAACAACTGATAATTGGCTGAAAATATACTTAATTATTGGATTTATTTATTTATTTATTTATTTGAGACAAAGTCTTGCTATGTAGTTCAGACTGGTCTTGAACTCACAGCGATTCTCCTGCCTCAGACTCCCAAGTGCTGGGATTACAAGCATATGCCACCACACCTGGCAAATTATTGGTTTTAAAATAAATGAAGAAATTTCATACTGAAGTAACTCTTCAGAAATGTCAGAACGAAAAGCCTATGAAAATGCGATGCTACGTGGGGCAGAACAAATTTGCTCATTGTAAACTTTTCCTTGGTTGCTAGCTGTTTTAATATAGCAAACTAACAAGAATCAAACTTGAGCTAAATCAACAGTGACATAGCTCAGAAACCTCTCTTTGGTCAATTAAGGAATTAAATAAAGACTGATGAGACATTGTAGACTCAGCATTTTCTACCAAGTTCATTGGTTTCTGCCTTTAGCATGTCTCTACCCATGATATCAATGTAGTTTCCTCTCAGGTAACAGGAGGACAGCAATTTCAAGTTACATGGGAAGGGTTAAAGCACATCATCTGAGTTAAGAATCCTATTTGAATAGTACAAGTTTCCTTGCCAGTGACAGTGAAAGTACTTCATCATTTATTTACAACAACTGTTCTCAGTAGAAACTTTCTTCAAAAATGACATCTTATCTCACTTGGGATATTAGACTATAAATTGGTGTGGATGAGTGTCAAGCCTAAGTTTATTTCACATTATACCTCATGCCTTATTTATATTAAAATACTCATGAAACAAGGATAGTTTTCTAAACATGCAAGCTGAATTAATCTGATCTATGTGAATAAATAGAATCCATAAGTATTATGCATTAATGTCACTTTAAAGGTTTTAGTTTAATTAATCATAAGAATTCATACAAAGTTTGGGGATTTATAATTCTTGCTATAGGCCCTATAAGTTTTATAGGACATTTTAAGGGGAAAAAACATGTTATTTAGAGTTCTGAATTGATAACAAAAATAAGGGCTATATGACAGCAGCAGTTTAATGAGTACAAAAAGTTCCTTAGTAGAATGTAAGAAAACATCACAATTTATCTATAGATTGGAAGTGAGAACTTCTGAGTTAAGGATGGCAACTCAACAAACAGAAACTCTAAAGACCCGATAAAGTCCATGTAAAGCAAAATTACAGTGACCACTGAAAAGATTACTCCCCAAAATCTGATGAATGAGTATTTGGTTTACAGTCAATCACTTAATTAAAATTCTAATGTTAAGAGATTGCCTAGTCTTGGCAAGAAGTGTAAGGGGGAGTACTTTATAACTAGTGAATAAAAGATCAACTTCTTCAGCAGTTTTTCAGTAACATGCTTTTATAGCAAAATAACACTCTCCTTTTGATGAAACGCTAGTATTGCTTTGTTCATATTAACTGGGCCAAAAGCATTTTATTAATTTGACTTAAGGTTTTGAGTATTATCCTATTATGAACTATCTCTTATATGGGGATCTCTGTACCCCTCTCCAGGCCACAAAAGTTCAAATCCTTCTACAGATTTCAGCTAGCTGCCAACATGTCTTATAATCTTCAGGCCTCCATTGACTCTTGTACTTTAGCTTTCTCTGGCCTGCAGTTCGTGAAAAGAATTAGAATCTTAGTTCTCTTGAATTTCTAAGCAAATACCACTCACATTAGCACAACTTCAGAGGCTGTTAGACTTTCTGCAACAGCCAGTCCCCTCCAGTTTGGTGATTACCTTCTGTGACTTGAGGATACTCCTAAGGTACTGCTCTTCAATCTGTGAGGCTGTCGAAGCACAGTAGTTTCCTCAAGAAATATATTATCCTCACTAAGAACAATTCTGAGCCAACATACATAATTAACATACTTAAAAAAAAAAGAATTATTCACACTAAGAATTAAGCACCATTTGAATTTTCTTAAAAAAAAAAAAAGAAAAAGAGGCTCTCAATAGGTAGTGTATGGAGGATATGACACATCCTACTGGTGAACCAATTTAGAACAATGAAATTTGGACAATTCTCTAATCATGCATAAATCTGCATAGCGATGATTAGAGAATTTTCAAAGGAAAATAAAAGATATGGCTCAACAACTCTGAGAAGCCAAGCCCTCACGAGGGGTGGAATAAAACTGTTCAATCTGCAAGACTGCAAACAAATGCAAACAAACAACCAATGACCCAAACAATCAAAACTTTGTAGCCACCCCTCCCTTCTCTTTCCAATCACAGCTTTGTCCTCAATGTAGGTGCAGCACAGGAAGTACGCAGCAAAACAGTGTAACTAGTGCTTCAACTTTTTGGCTAGACGGTAGAAAAGGGTAAGTACAGGATGGTAGAAGGTGCTGAGAAAATTATGAAGGAAAGCGACCTCATCAAGTTGGAGCTTGTAGGATCTTCTTAGAGAATAATCATGTCACAGACTGGCAGTGGCTCACAGGCAAGACAGATGTAAGTAGCAATGCAAAGGCACTGAAAACAAGACTGATATTGAAATCAAACCCCACAGATGGCTGGTCAGACCTCACAGGCTGAATCCAAAGTGGTTGTCTACTATGACAAAATATTAAGATTTACACAGGATTTAAACAAGTCTCAGAAACTCATAATATTCAAAATGTTTAGGATTTTAAAAAGTTTACTCAGCATAGAAGGACTTAGGAAAAATCCCAATCTGTATGGAAAAAGACAATCAACAGATACAACATTGAGATAACAAATACTACAATTAATTTGACAAAGACATTAGAACAGCTTTTATAAATATGCTTCAATAAGTAAGGGCAAACATTCTAGAAATATATGGAAAGACAGAATGCCCCAATATAAAGATATATATTTATAAATAAGGAGCAAAATAAAAGATAGATAATAGAAAGTAGAATCAAGAGATGGATGGAGGGATGAAAAAAGAAATTAAGATGTGTTATGAAAAGGGGGGGCAGGGTTTTAGCTCAGTGGTTTAAGTGCCTGCTTGGCAAACATGAAGTTGTAAGTTCGATCCTTGTGTTATGTATGTGCACCAATTCAACACAAGGTATGTACATTATAAACTACAAACATACGAATAGTTTTAAAGCAGAAAAATCCACTAGAATGGCCCAGTAGCAGGAAAGAGGTGACAGAGAAAAAAAAAGCAGTGAATCTGGAGAGAGAGAGAGAGAGAGAGAGAGAGAGAGAGAGAGAGAGAGAATATTAACATAGCTTAGGAATCTGTGGGAAAACATCATGTGTTCAGTGAAAATAAAACTCAACATAGTAAGGATGTCAATTCTCTCCAGACTGATCAATGGACTTAATGATATTCAAATTATAGCTCTAAATGTAATGTGTAAAACAATAAAATAATTAAAAGAAAACAGGAGAAAAATCTATGGTCTTAGATTATGTGGAATTCTTAAACAGGATAACAAAAGCATAATCCATAAAAGTTGAACTTTACAGGTACAAAAAATTTTACTCTATAAAAGATACTTGATAAAGATAATAAAAGTAAAATTTAAGAAAAATTTAAAAACATGGTAACAGGGGAGAAAAATCATTATGTCTGATAAAGGACTTGGATCTATATCATATAGAGAACTCTCAAAATTCAACAGTAAGAAAACAACTCAATTAAAAAATGAACAAAAGACTTGAACAGACATCTCATCATAAAGGAAATAGAGAAGAAAATAAACAGAGATCTGACTAAAATTTTCTACTGGATTGTTCATTACAACAAGTGAAGCAACTGCAAGATACTTAAAGGAAAAGGAAACTGTTTCTAGCTAACCAGTGGGAACAGTGTTACATATACTGAACCACTCCTTTTCTTACAACAGATGTGCACACAAGGTCAATAAATATTTCTGAAAGTTTGTGTCAGACTCTCGATGAGGTGCCACAAATTATTTCGTTTGTCTCACTGCATAAGTAAAATCAAGCTATTAGTACCTACTTCATAGAATCATTGAGGTAATCAAATGAGTTAAGGCATGTGAAACACTTGGAATCAATAAGACATTGCTGTGATAATAATCTATTTTATTAGACTAGGCACAAATATGAAAATCTCAAAACTATAAAAACCACAAGATATTTTCAATATCTAAACAAGCATCTAACTTCTAAAAACTTGGAGAACTCTTCCCCTGAGAACATCACAGAAAGGAGTATTGAAAAATGGTTAGGATTTTGCTAGGTCACCAATAAGTGTTGCAGAAAGAGGACCTTTAGACAAAGAAAACAGTCTGAAAGTTATTAAACGCTTGTGTGGCAAGGCTCAAAGTGTGACTCATGGGCAGTGCACAGATAGGAAAGCATTTTGGAGGAGGTGCATCAAAGCTAAGACCCCCAAGAAAAACTACGGTGTTAGCCAGGTAAATAAAGAAAAGGCAGGAGGGGATATGGTAGTGAGGCAGTCTACATAGAGGAGACAGCATAGGCAAAGTCCCAGATAAGAGAATATATGTGCTTATGGAAATATAGGTAATTCGTTATGATCTTAACAAGTCATAGACTAGAATAGACAGTTACAACTATGGTAGCCAGAATATATAAAGAATTATAAATTACCAAGAAAAAATACTGAGGTGAAGAAAGTTAAAACCTTACAAAAATATAAAAGATGTACTTACATAATACTACATAAGTGAAGAACTTATTAAAAAAACAAATGGCATGCCACAAATCATGTGAAAACAGGGCCAGTGAGGGATGGTTGCAGGAATGGCAAAGATTTGTTGTAGGTGGCCTGTGTCAGTGATGCTGAACACATTTATTTCAGAAAATATGTTGGTAACACTTGGGAACAAAGATCACAAACTGGAACCCGAAAAAAAGTTTTCTAGGAGCTACAGATTGGATTATCACCTCTGATAAATAAAGAACATCATGACACACACACAATTAGAGATGCATTAGCCAGCAGTTCTATGTCTGAAGGTCAAAATTATTTTGTAAGAGTACTAACATGATTATTTGACTTTGTCATTCTTAGCCTGCCAGCAGCAGACAGTGGAACTTTTCAGAGACTACCTGACACATGAGAACAAAACAGAGTGAAGCAGGTATGAGAATCCAGTTATTCCTGCTACACAGAGTGATGACTTACAAAAGTGTAAATTAGTACAACTCATCTTCTAAAATTTTTGTTTTGTAGGTTAAATTATTTGTAACAAAAGTATGCTATTTATGTTCATATGTAATAGATTTATTATTCTTTTAAAACAATTTAAAATGACAGCTCTAATTTCTAATAATGGTAAATATTGATATCTATATCTCATATAAAAGCTTTAACTCTTAAGTGTCCAGAGACCAAAAAATCTGAGACCTTCTGCATAGCTAATACTAAAGGTTGAAGAAACTCCCTCTCCTGGCTAATGTAACTCTTTATTATTCTAAGACTGTACATCCTTATGTCTCTCTTTGTGTTCACATATACCAACTTATTACCTACGCTTGGCAATGTCCAGCTTGAGTTAAGTGGAAACTATAATTTAAATATTAATTTGCTGTCTTGTACTCTTTACTGAATATATGACCAAACTATACATGGATTACACTGTTACTACATATGAAAGGATTGTAAAAGTTTACCAGTGTAAGCGATACAATGAAGCTATGTTCGTTAATGGTATCTTAATATGAGCTCTAAAAGAGAAAATGTTTTTAAAAAATTTGCATCACTAAAAGTTCACTAATTTGGCTACTCAGACAAATTGGTACTTGTTGCTTTTACACTATGCTATCTCCAGAGGAAGACTTTAAACTTTTTCAAGCCAAATCTATGTTTTCAAGACTCCTATCTCTAGCAGAAACACACTGTCTGACCAGTGGATAAAAATGATCTTTAACAAGCCAAGGTGTAGTAATAAAAATGAAAAAGAAAATCCATATCCAAAAGCTCTAATCATAGGATTATCTTTCAGAGGTTTTCATAATCAAAGATAAAAATACTTAGAGATGAGATTCCTGAGAAGAAAAGCTCTGTTTTATTTTATTTTATTTTTTTTTTAATTTGAAAGAGAATAAAACAAAAGGGGGCAGTACAGAGCAGATCAGAACAGGACAACATAGGCAACACAGTACTTTACATTAAGTCAACTGGACATCAACAGTAGCTAACACCATATCTCTTACTCTGCTATAGTTGAGCATAGTTTCAAATACAATAATATCAAACATAACACAATAGTATA
>PVJX010003429.1:0-44569 GCA_004027295.1 Dolichotis patagonum | reverse complement strand
GCTCTGTTGAAAGTAGTAGCTTTATTAAAAACAGAAGCAAACTAGACTGTATGTGTATTTAAAAAAAAATGTACAAGATAAATTATTTCTTCCAAAATGTTACTCTTTCACTAAGTACTGCAAAGAAACTTAATTAATTCTTCAAATTCTAACTGCTCTAATGGCAAGTCTTAAATGACATTATTTGTGTGCATAAGCTGGAATGACATTTTGGGAAGACTACTTGAAAATATTTAGCTGAAATCTAACATGAATATTCACTGACTAAGCAATTCCAGTTTTAAAAATTTATCCTGAGAAAATTGGCAATGACATACATTGTAAGATTTTTCTTACAGCACTGTTTATAATACTAAAACTTAAGAGTCTAATTATACAAATATAGTCAAGTACACTGTAGCTAATTATATAACAGAATATCACATAATACAAAATACTAACATTGTATCATAAAATTATATATGATGAAGGATGGTCACTGTGTACTGTGGAGGACAAAAAGCAACTTAGAAAATTGTACTATATAGGGTTGAGGATACAGCTCAGTGGTATTAGCACCTGCCTGGTAAGCGCAAGGTCCTGAATTCAATTTCCAGTACTCCTCCCCCTAAAATTGTATCATATAATCTTATTTCTACTTAAAGTATACATGTGCACAGATGTGTTTCAAAGGGTATGAATTCTTATGCATAAACATAAAATATTCTTTCATATATTCAGTATATATTTTTAATTTATATATAAATTAATAGTATGTTTCTTTGAGTTTGAGATCCCAAGTGGTTTTTATATTACTGCTTTTGAAGGAATTTATAAACTGCTATTTCTATAATGAATATCTATTACTAATAGAGTAATCATTAAAATATTTACTGAAGGCAACCATGCAACAATTGGGGTTTTTCAAATTTTTATAACATATAGTTACTATATATACTATGGAGGAAAGTGGTGGTAGAGAAAGACGAGGTGAGAGAATGTGGTAGACAAGTCGTTTTATTATTATTTTATTTTATTTATTTATTTTTGGTGCTGGGGATCGAACTTACGACCTTGTGCTTGCCAGGCAGGTGCTTGTGCCACTGAGCTAAATCCCCAGGCCTTATTATTTCATCTTGTATATTGTAAATTTTTAAAATAATTTTGTGATGTGAGCAATTGTTTCAAAGATAACAATATGCAATATAGTGACCATTGTTAATTTTCTATCTTGTTTTGAAATCTTATATCATTTTTATTGCTTTGTTTTGTTTTGTTTTAATCTCTTTAAAATAAAAAAATACAATAATCTGATTTTTAACAACCTGCAAAAAAACTTTCAATAGATCATATTAGTGAGTAGTTAGTGTTCTCAAGATTTTAGTCTATTCTCAGAGGCTTTAGATTTAGTGTAAGGAACAGGTGGCTTTCTATTTTTATGTCTCTTCACTGCTTTATTAGCTATAGCTCTCTCAAAATTGCTTTTGGGAGCTAATCAAACTTTATCTAACCAAGCACAAAGTGGTATATGGATTTCATCCTCATGGTTACATGAACCCTTTGCCTGCTGCCTCCTTCCATGTCTCATCTGTTTTCTAAAACCATGCTTGAAGAAGGGCTCTATACCTGTAAAGTATGTGATACTGTGGGACTAGGGAAAATAGTGGAAAGAGAAAATTATACTGCTAAACTAGAATCTGGTACCATTAATACCACTAAATAGTGGCAGTATATATATGAACAAAGGAAGAATCAGTAATTCTGAGTGAAAAATTTCTATCACACATTTCAGCTTAGTTCTACAAATAACACTTCTTTAAGTGCCTTGTTAGACAGTGAAATCTGGGAATAATTACCAAAAAGCATACACACTGTTTAAAATAGAGTCATATTTCTTTTCTTTCTTTCCCCTTTCCCACTTTTTTTTGTTGTTGTTGTTGCATAAAAAGTAGAATGCTGCTGAATGGTACCCAAATGTCTGTTGTATACCATGCCAATACAGCAGCTCAGCCAAAAATGTGAACAGAATCGTTTGCCAAGTAAAAGAAAACATAACAAATTGGTAATGGTTTCTATCTTGACAGAAAATGAAAATGATCCCTCAATGTGTGGCCACTCATGCGGACACATAAAAATGTCTTAGAAGCAATCATTTTACCTCAGATAACAGACCCTGAAAGTATAACACAGCATACTGGCTGACTTTTACTCCTTAGAAAAGTGACAACCACAATCTACAAAACAATCTGAGAACCATGTAATTTATGCATAACACACATACACATGCTATGCACTCACAGTATTTGCTATAAATCATTTTAAGTATAAGACTCCTTTCCTGGGTAGAATATACTTTATGAGAAATGATTTAAATCACATAAACTTAATAAAGCTGCACTAGTTTATGTTAGAGTTGTTTGTATTTTGTATGATTTTGCATTATGCACAATGCCTTGAACCCTAAAGATATTTTTATTAGATGTTAGATAAAACAAATGCCAAAAATATTATACAGTGCACAGTATACAAATTTGACTTTCTGTCTAGAAGACTGCAATGGAAAGCACCAATAAACTCCCTGAAGACTGGTTAATGATTCTTTTAACTTACTTCCCCATCTTTTACCACTTGTTTTTTTCTTCAGATGAATTAGCCAGTATTACTGACTGGGGATCCCCCCCACCAAATCTGGTGAAGTTTTCCCATTTGTTTAACTTTCTAATGAGGATGTTAGATGAAGCACTGATTGTATGGTTGAATCCCATCAAAAACAAGAATGACACTTTAAAAAATATATGATTGATATCTGAAGATAATGAAGAATTCAAAAATGAGAGGATACTGAACCAAGGGCTAGGAAGAACCTTGGGAAGTTAAATGGTCTTGCCAAGTTGAAAGTAAATTTGAATCCTGTGGGTTATGAGTTTAAAATGAAACTTCTGGGGTTTAAATTTGTTGGTGACTTTCCTGTTCAATAAAAAAGGGCTTAAATGGCTTATAAAAAGGTTAAAAAAACTTATTGGGCATCAAACTGCTCTTACAAAACACCATCTTGATGAGTTAAGTGTAAATGAATCAGAAACACATGGGTCATATTTCCTTAAAAAATGCATATGGATTCAAAAATAAGGGGAAGAGAACTTGGCAAAACATTTTTTTGTGTGGTGGCTGAAACCAAAACATTTGAAAGATATTTTGAGACATTCAAGGAATCCAAAATAAAACTAAACCTGTCCAGTCATATAAAAAACAGAAAGTTCTTCTATGCAATGTGCATTTATCTCTATGGGTCAATTGACACTCACTGAGTCTTTGCCTTTGGCACAGGACTATGGGAGGAGCCAGCTTCTGCCTTCAAGCCACTTTGAATTTAAGTATAAATAAATATTTAAGTAATAGAAACCTGCTACAAGAGATTGAGGATTTTATAAAAACTGGCATCATAATCAAGATCATGTGGAAACTATAAATTAATTGAGAAGTAGACAAGTACTTTCAGGGTCCTAGGTTAGGCAGGCTTTACTCCATTCAAATCATCATCCTCTCAACCCTTTTGGTTATACTTTCTTACAGTTGTTTAAATGTTTTCTCACTAAGTGTTTTTGTGTCTTTTTTTTTTTTTTTACTGTGTGTTCTAGTCCCCCTTCCTCCACCCTCTAGATTTGTTAGTGCTCAACAAATCTTGCTGACTGGTTTCCTGGAGGATGGATATGTTGAACAGTTTGGAAATAGGGGAGATGCTGCTTGGCAGGGAGCTCTGAGGCCATGATTCTGTGTTGGGGTAATGGTCCATGTGATGGTTCAGAGGCTCCAGAGGGTGAGTCATGTGTGGGGGGTGACGCACTGGCCTGTTTGCTGAGCCAGGGTGCAGTGGGAGGTGGAGGCAGTTAGGTGTAGGGAGGCCTAATATACCGCACATAAAATCAACCAGAGGACAGAGGGCTGTGATAAGGGAAAAGCATGGTTTTTATTCTTTCTTCCCCCAGCATAGGATAAAGTTCTAAGGCATGTACACGTCATTAATTTATTTCTTATCAGTGTCTTTAAAAGCTGAAAAATATCCAAAGATAAAAATAAAGTTGACTATGTATGTGTTGCTAGGCTCCTGTAGATCATAAACTTGAAAGAGGAAGCTAGGATTATGAAATACATTACTAAGTTTGTGGGAAAGTGTTAAAGTTACTGATTTATTGTCTTTTAAGGTTGTTTCCTAGCTGCTTAACCTGAGTCATGTCTTTTCCACAATTTCAGAAGTTACTTAGGTTAGTGATAGTGTCAGGTATCTTATATGCACTTTCTATTGGCTAGCCCAGTACTAGGAACACACCATAAATTTTATTTATTCAGTACCTGAATGCTTATTTCACTTTATACTGAACTGAAATGGAAAAAAAAAAGTGCTGAAGCTCTACAATAATGGCAGTAAAGTCTAAAAAAAAAAGTGTAACAAAGTGTCTCTAATTTGAGCCTGTTTGTTAATGGTTAATACAAAGAAATCATAGCCTTACCATCCTTCATCATCTTCGACTTCTGTTTCAGAAATTTCATTTTCAGGAGTTTCAGCAATTGCTTGAGTGAGTTTAGATTTAAACTGGTTTAGCAGTGCAAGAGTCTGAAATAACAATTAGACTGGTAAGTTTTCTGATAAATGTAAATTCTAAAGTAGACACTTAAATTTGGCAGAAAAGAAAATATGATACTTGGATGTGAAATACTTAGATAAATGTTTGAGTCTGAAGAAAAATAACAAAACTGCCTTCAGGCTACAATAGTGATATTAATAAATTTTGACACTGTCTTATTTGGGCTTCCACTGACATTTTTACTCACAGGTAGTTTGTCATTTTCTGATTGTGGAAATTTATATCTGCTTCTGTGGAAGACACTGCAACTTTAGGAATATTCTCTCTTAATTTTTCTTTTATGGTACTGCGGATTGAACCTAGGGCCTTTGTACCACGATACATCCCCAAACCTTTTTAAATTTTAAATTTTAAACACAATCTTGCTAAGTAATCATGTTGCCTTGGCTGGGCTTGAATTTGTGATCCTCTTGCCTCAGTCTCTCAGAGTGATAGGACTGCAAGTTAAGTTTTTAATGTCTACCACAAATAATTCACCAGGACATGTGGAATGAAAAGTGGAACAATAAATAGTATTTTATATAAAAATAATAAATAAAATAAATTAAATTTCCAAAACCATAAAAATACCAATATAGAGAAAGTGGAATGAATGAACCCATTAATTGCTATAAAGGTAGGTAAGTTGAAATAATAGCTTTAGAAACTATTTGACATGTATTAGAAACTTTCAGATGGTCATTCCTTATGATGTAGTAGTTTCAATCCTGGGAATATATTCTAGGAAAAACAATTTAAAGTGCACAAAATGGCTTCTGCAGCAATATTCAAGTAAATGGAAAAATGGAAACACGTTCAAAGGTTTATCAATAAAGAACTACATACTTTTATAAAAAGCAATAAATACATTATTATACTATTATTTAAAATTATCCACACATAAGACATTGTATACCACCTGTGGTGGTACATGCTTATAATCCTAGCATTCTGGGAAGCTGAGGCTGAGGAGCCCACATTTTGAGTGCAGCCTGGGGAACTTGGTGATTTAGTGAAATTCTGTCTCAAAAGATTTGGAGATGTGTTACTCAATGTGAAGTTCCTGGTTTAATTCCTACTATTCCTCCCCCGCCCCAGATAAAAGGCACCACATTCTACTGTAAGAAGGTGGATACAGGCATTATGTTAAATATGTTTAAAAGAAAAAAATTCTTGGTTGAATTCTTGGTTGGTTCTCTGTGGGCATAAAGAGGAAGAAGCAACAAATAGCTGCAATTTTACAATCAGATTCTCTCCTGGTTATACCTTCACAGTATACTCCAGAACTTAAGCAGAGAACACAGCCTAGGAAGAAGTTTTTCTAGTCCAGTTTTAGAGCATATCCTTGTGAAGTGAGATAAAGTACTACCTGTCTAAAAAAATCAAGAGCATAACCATAATTTTGGTATGCTGAATTCAGTATTATTACCCTCATATTTCATATGTGGAAAATGTATTAATGATAGTTCAACATATGAGTAGCAAGTATAATAAAGTATAACAATAAATACTTTGGCTCCAGAGTTTGTTTACAGAATATCATTAAGATTATAATTCTTGAAAAAACTAAGTAGGCTTGATAGCCTAGGACCTGAGCTTAATGAACAAGAGATGTCAAAATGCATTCACGAAACAAAGGCGGTTATTGCTACAAAATGATAGTGAAAAGTGGTTTCGACATTTCTGCAAAATTTAATGGTCACATTAAAAAACAGCAGAAAATATTCACATTACTATAGCTATTGAACGAGATGAATTTGGGTAAAACATATATATTCCTACATTTTAAGGGCCACTAAGAATGTTACAAGTTGGATGTTTTATGTTTCTACAGTAGACATCACAGAACTGAACTCTTGAAATAATAATTTCTTACTTTTAAACACTTTCATTAAAATACTCTGCTGTTCACTTTTATTTTATTTACATTATAATAAGGAAAAATTACTATAGAAAAATTAGGAGAAGAAAAACAAAAGTAACTGTTATCTTTCCACTTAGAATACCATAACTAATAATTTTGTGGTATATCCTCCAAGACTTTGGGTGTATGTAAATGTTTTTTTTTTTTTTTTTTAGGTACCAGGGATTGAACTCATGACTGCATGCTTGCAAGGCAGGCGCTTATGCTGCTGAGCTAAATCCCCAGCCCCTGTTCTTATATATATATTTACATGAATTTATGTTTTAATATATATGCTTCTATATTGAATCTTTATCTTAAAAATCCAATCAATTTTTAAATCGAATGAAATATGCACACTTGGAAATGTCTTTTCTACGGTGTAAAAACAATGAAAACAATGAACACTCCTTAGTGGAAAGACAATGTAAAAATTCCTACACTTGGATCTTTCTTTCTGAATTAAAAGTGGCAAAGCAGTTTTCTTCTGGAGCCAATGAACATGCTATAGGCATTCATTCAGAAGGACTGCAACAAATAAATATACTCTTGTCCCTTCCAGATTTCTACATTCAAGATTAGAATTTGTCTGCCTTCTAAAGCAAGAGAAAACTGAGCAGAAAAAGAAGACATCATAAAAATACCAGCACACATTGTAGGGTGAAGAAGACATGTACATGGAAGTATTTCTGTTTAGCATCTGGTGGGAATTACTCAGTCTTCTGGCTTTTGCTGAAGAAATGCCAATCACTTACAATATGATTCTTCAGCACAGTGAAAGACTTTTCTTTGTGTGGACAAGTTATTCTGAAGGCTCCTTGCCTTGGCAGACTCTGTTCCTATTCTATACTGTGTTGGCCTCACTACCTCTATTCCTGCCCTGGATCCAGGCTACTTTTCACACTACTACCAGGTTGGAGAGATCTTCCCAAAATGCAAATGAGATCATACCATTTCCTTTTTTGAACAGTTGCCCATTCTCCTAAAGGTCAACTGAATCCTTAACTTGGCTCAGAGATACCTTGCATGAGTTGACTCCTGCTTACCTCTTCAGCCTCGTGTCTTTTCTTCTCTTACGTAAGTTACAGTTACACTTAATGTTCTTTAGTTCTTTGCAAAGCAATGAAGGGAATGACTTCTCATATAACACTTTGTTTGTCTAGCCATACCCTGCCTCTACTTCACCTGGGTAGCTCTTGTTTAACCTTTTAAGCTCAGCTAAACAATGATTTCTCAGGGAGATCTTCCTATATTCTCGGTCATGTTTAGGTCCTACTGTTACACATTTACACAATTTCTTGCACCTATCTTTTCATATTGCTCACTTCCTTGTATTGGTATTAATGTCTTAACTGGCTCTTTTCCATGATAGCTGAGAGAGGGCAGGGATGTGTCTGCCTGTAGGCCACAAAATATAGTGATTAGTACATGACAAGTTCTTAAATATTATTTGCTTTGTAGGAAGAAAAAAAAGTATGAATAAGCTATCTTTATCATCTTTAATAGTATAGTTTCTACAGCTGCTATTGAGAAGACCTTGATTCCATGAAAACAAATCAATAATGTACTTTTTCTTAATTTCATTTGATGTTCCATTGCTTTTGAAAGTTGCATATAAGTTAGTACTCTGTAATTAAAATTTCCTATACTAGATTTCTTGCTGAACTTTCCCTATGATTATTTTCATGCTAAGTACTGATGTATGATCTTTCCTTACCAGTAATTAGGTATCATTTATAATACAGTTTCTGATTAGATTAATTTAACCAAATAGGCTTGAGCTTTTTAATTTACTTTTATTTTGCCTGTTTTATTTCTTAGCTTAAAATGGCATATCTAAATCTCTATATCCATAGCAACACCAAAAATAAATGATTTTGGTTTGCCCCCTACCTTTTCAACATGAAGGGATACTGAAGAGATTGGTTTTATCAAGCACAAAGCTATGTGGCCTATACAGCTGACTCCCAAATTACTGAGCTAGTTTTCTCTCTTTTTAGTTTTGATTTATGACAATTTTCTCCTATTACTACTTAAGACTCAGGAATTACTTGCAAAACACAGGGCTTTACTACAAAATCAACTAGTCAACCAAATGCCTTATTTCTAGTCAGTGTACAAGTTCAAGTTCAGCTGGCTTAGTTGGCATGCGGAAAGAGCCTCTCATCAATAGCAATCACCACTTCTCCGTTTCACAGTATTCACTTCTACGTTACTTTCTGGGGTCATGTCATTTCACAAGTTCCTGTGCTCGATACGGGAGTACTAAGTTGCAACTTGAAAGATTCAAGCTTTTTCATTTTAATGTCTAAAAAGAACGTTAGAATTTGGATCCTTACACAAGTGGCTGAAGTCCTATAACTAAACATATCCTTATTCTTTTTAGGGAGATAGTGCTTCCCTGTGACACAATCAAGTTAGGTTCTGTTTCATAATCCCAGAAGACTATAAAAAGGCAATGAATTACATATGAATTTTGGTTTTTAAATTCACCTGGTCTTCTCGGGAAGTTCCTTTTTTTGCCTGTTGCTTCCTCAAAGCTTCATACTTTTGTTTTTCTCTTCTGTATTCTGCAACAGCACCATCTGGAGTGCCTTCTTCTTCTGAAAAATAGAATACTCTTGGAGTAAGTACTGCAGTCATATTAATGTATACAATTATGCCACTAAAGAGGAAGTCCAAATTTGGGCTGATTTTCTTCCTTTAATTTCAAAACAAAACCAATAAGTTCCATCAGTTCTACAATCATTTCCTCCACTAAAAAGTGGCTTGGTATTAGTTGACTAGCCAGTTTTGTAAAAATTTTTTCTGTACTATGCCATTTTAACTGTCCTCATTTGTACTTACTTAAGTTGATTAGACTGTACTTATTTAAGTTGACTAAAAAAACCACCTATTCACATTTAAAAGTAACATCTTCCTAAAATTCAGAAATACAATTTCTATTGTTTTGCCTTACAAGATGCAACCTTTCAAATATTGGCTGTTATACAATTACTTGCTACTTTTGTTTCCCAGTTGTAAAATATAACAAATTTCATTAGGATTGAGGCACATATACTTAGCAATTTTACTAGCAAAGAAATGATGTTATCATAATGGGTATATGTAAGATAATTCTTTTAATAGGTTTTTAAAAATTAACTAAATATTTTTTTGAAGTTACATCTTTGAATATTGCCCTTCTTATTCTAATAGTTGGATTTACATTACCCTAGTTTAAAGACCAAGCACCTTAACCATCTTATGATCCTTGCTGCAGGCAGTTAGTATTTCCCATCCAGTCTCATTTCTCAACCCCTTGCCTCTGTCCACCTTCAGTGGTTTCATTTGGCTTTAACTATTATTCTTCTAACTTACATTGTTTTCATGATGTCTTCCCCTTACCTTCAGCCAACTGCCCTTTCTACCTGCTCCTCATTCTCTCAGAACATGAAAAGTACTCGTCTCTCCATTCCTCAAATATTTTTCCTTGCTTAATTCCTGCTCATTTTTTAGGTCTTGGCCTGGTTGGCACTTTGTTCATGAAGTCTTTCTGAGTCCATTTGTTAGGTCAGGGTTGGATGTTCCTCCTTCAAGCATCTGAAGCACCAGCTGGCACTTCTGTGTATGTCACTGGCTGGTAATTTTCTGTTTACTCTTCTTTAACCCTTACTGAGCATTAAACTCCTTCAAATAAAGTCTTAATTCCAGCACTTAGGACAGTGCTTGACCAACAAGTGTAACAGTTTGATACAAGTAGATGAATCAATAATGAAATTCATTCAAGCAAATGAATGAATAATGAAATAGGAGAAGAGAAACAAGAAGGTAGCAGGAGAGTTTGACCTTGGAGCCTCACGTTACTGGAGTATTTGCCACACTCTTGGAATCTCCTGCTTCACTGAATTTACATTCAATGATACTTTTTTTCCCTGCCATTTCCACATGGCAGAATTTTTAAGATTTGAAGGCTAATTCTGATGAGTATCCTTATAATGTTTAGTGGTTAAAACAAACAGCAAAAGGACAAATTCTTGAATTTTCAGCCACAAATGACTGAAAACTTTTACTTGTAGTGAGAAGTTTAAAATAAATGGAAAGGCTGACACAGATGAATTCAGCTACTATATGTCACAAGCAGGTCAAGTTTACAAGCTTTAAGATAGATTCAGCCATGTGCATTTTAATATATTTTCTGTGTAGCCCCTTACATGTGGTTGCTTTTAATATGGACCAACAACTCGATTTCACTTTTCAACAATGTATAGGAAATAGAAAATTAAAATTCAGAAAATTAAAACAATTGTGCCATAAAGAAGCTTTAAAAATCAACTTTTAAAAGCCAAGATTAAGTAAATACTAAAGCAAGAAAATTCCATAGAATGCCATCTATAATATTCAAAAGACTTAATAATTCAGAAAACAGTAGCCACCTTATACTAGAAACTAGTAATGACAAGAATTTTAAGCAAGCATCTGAAAAAGAGTAAGATTCACTCATAAACTTTAAGATCTTTTTGATATAAGGAAGTAATTTTAAAATGATAAGGAGGAGATGTACATTCTCTAGCTGATGTCTGAAACGGATTGCAAAACTGATAATTACTTTGAAAAAATGTTCACAGTTGGAAAAAGCTGTAGGACTTTTCATCATTATGTAAATGATTCCAGATCAAATAATTTTCTAGGGTTTGAATGAAGTTTCCAATAGTACTTGGATCTATCCCATCTTTGTGTCCATTTTTAGCAAAGGTCTAGTTCAACAGTTTTCACAAAAGATGGAAGAAACTGTACATACAGAATTCTAGAATGCCATCCATTTCTCAATTGCTAAATCAAATATCCTCCCACAAAGTCTTGAGCTGTAACCTCATCCTAAGTGCAGCTTATGACTTCCTAAGGGAGAAGAGTGGGAAAACTAGACTTTTAACCTTCAGGTTATAAGGGACAGCATTTTGCCCTTAACACAACTGACTGTATTCTGTAATGAAAGTTAAGAACTCAAATACTTGGTGCCTGAGGGTTGAATGGGTAAATCAAAGGCTATACCCTATCACTATATAGCTGTAAATGCTTTGTTACTCTTTCTAGTAAAGAATGCTCTAAAAAGATTCATAGCTTCTTTAGTTGCTCAAGATATATATATATATATATATATATATATATATATATATATATATATATATATTTCCTGTAGTACCTTTGGCTTTGACTTTGTGAATGTATTCTGGAGCTTTTGACTGTGGTTATGAATCATTTAATTGTAACTTGATTTATATTTTAAGTGATAGGCTCAACAGAGGTATGAAAAAGTTGGTAACCTGTGGTAACCTGTGAAGGTAATCTGTTGGTAACCTGTGAAGGTTACCAATTACAGGTGAACTAATTAGGAGTTGAGGGAAACAACTGAGCTATGCATGTTTGATGTGATAGAAGAACAGATGTATGGGTAACAGAGGTTGTTTTAAGGGTGATTTCCTTAATCTGCTTCTTTCTAGAATATACAATCTAAGCAGTGAAGCATGTATCACTTTGGATTGGCTGATTTTATATTGTGATAACCTTCATAAACAGCTATAAAACAACAACACAAAAAAAGGTTCTTTAAAGTGTTGGTGAAGGGCAACTGGATGCAATTTTATGTCCCTATGCTTCCATGAAGGGTTATTTGATTTGATACAATTCCAAATTAATTAAAATGCCATATACTACTAAACTTTTTTTACTAAAATATTCTTTCAATAGAATAAAAGGGATAAGCAGTATTTTATGGAAATGTGTTTTATTCTAAAATTTTTAAAAGATTTTCTAAAGTTAAATTTCATAAAGTTAATGTTAACCTAAATATTCTAATAGAATACTTTAAATCACTGTCTTACACAAGAAATTTTCCTGTCAGACTTAACATTTACAACTGCTTCCCAGTACATGTACTTGTCACACATACCGATTTGTTAGTGAGTCCCATTCACTACGTCATAATAAAAAATACCAAGATTTGGTTGACACTGTTCACAGAAATTCCTGTTGGAAAGACTGACTAGGTAATTTATTTCTACTTATTTGCCAAAGTGAATGAAAAGTTTAAAAATAAAAGCCAGCTTTGAATCAAGAGTTAAAATAGTAAAATTTAGCTGAGGAAGACTGATTCAATACAAACTGTTTGAGGTCAGAAAAACTGGCCACTAGTGTTTTTCATAATGTAGATGTCTTAAAATTCTTTCTAACAACGGAAAATATATCAAGTAAATATAAAAGTCCAGTCCAGCTTGTGGTATGTCAATTTTTTTTCCCTAGAAAGCCGTAAATCTAAACAATCAAGGCCAGACAAGCCTAGGCAGTCACACCACCTCTGGTAGACTCACCCTGCTCTAGTTTCTGGTTTTGTGAGTTCTTTTTTTTCTTTTAATAACCTGTGGTTTAAAGATGCCTTTTCCTTTCTGTTTTCATTCTTAGCCAAAATGAACAGGTAAACTGCTTGAGAGCAGCTGTGAGGTCTAGTGATCTTTCACCATATAAATCTGTAATAGCAGGATTAAATTTGCTGAAGTTCTTACTGTATAGCATGGAAACTGTAACTCAAACACATTATATGGTACATATACCCAAATGCACTGACTTTCACTATACAAACCCAACTATATAACAAAACAAAACAAAACAAAACAAAACAAAACAAAACAAAACAGAAAACTAGTCACCTCTTCTATTTTTTAGCTAGGTTATAGAGTGTTTGATAGTATATAGTGTGTTTGATGATGATTAATTATAAGACATTCATTTTTCATGTTTTTACTTCTTATCATTTTACTTCTCATTACTTACTCTGAATAATTTCTCTAGCTCTATATTTCTATTCACTAATTCTCTGCCCAATTGTATTTAGTCCGTTTTTAAAGCATAAACTGAGTCACTGATTTTAGTAACTATACTTTTTATCTATAGAAATTCCGTTTGGTTCTTTTTCAAATTCATCTACTCTTTTTCATCAGCCTTAGTCTTTTATTATGATTTTTATTCAATTAAAAATCTCCTTATTTCTAACACATTTATAATGTTGTATCTTTCAGATTGTTCTTGGGATCCTTCTATGGTTTCCCTAGAGTGGTAATATGTCTAAAGCATTTTCTAATATTTGATTGTGAGCTAATTTTCATTTAGGGTTGCATCTTCATCCTATTCCACAGGAATTCTTGGCTCCCAAGACTATGTAAAAGTTCCTTCAACAGGTTTTGCAACTGTTTCTGTTAGACAATCAAGGGATTTCATTGGTCCAGAGCCTTTAGTTTTATGTCAGCTTCTCAATTTAGGATTCTCATACCGTATAGGCAATGTACATTTTAGCTTTTATATCTGTGGCTGTTAGAGGTTTAGAGTTTTGACTTTTTACTAAGAATCTTTCTCCTCTTCCTTCTCTTCTCTTTTCCTTTCTTTTCTCTGACACTAATATCAGAAGAACAGTAAGCTTCTTTGTGGCTTTCCTGACCAAGTAGACAGTTTTTCTAACTCCTACCTCTTTAACCCAAGGCCATATTCTTTATCCAATAGGGGAAACTTCAGCTTCCCTATATTACAGCCTACACCTGGATTCAATATATGCCCCCAGGTAACTACAGTATCAACTTTCTTACCCTTCATTTCCAGTGTCTAGGATTTCTCTCCCTCCCACTCACTGCTCTTCCCTTCTTGCCCCTCTTCTTCCAATTTTCTCTCATTCTCCCTTTCTTCTTCTCTCCTTCTCTCCCCTCTTCTTCAAGGTTGGCTAGGCATTTAAATTGGACTATGTCATATTTTAGCCAACACTTTTATGTATTTTTAGGAGAAGGAAATTCTGTGTTAGCTCAGTCCACAGTTTCTCTGTAAAACAAACTTATGAATACTTTCTTCAGGGATAATCAAAGTACCTTGGCATGGTGCCTAATATAGTAGTAGGTGCTTAGTAAATTTTTTTTTGTTTTTGTTTTTGTACCCTTAATTCCTACTTATTTAGCATGTTACCAGAGCAGGGACTAGCACATTCATTTCTCATGTGATTGGATCTTCATGGATAAACAAAAATTGAATAGGCAACTAGATGACTTTAGTGACATAAAATTGGCTAATTGCACAAAAAGAAAAATTCAGTTCCTTTAAGTACAGTGTTTTATTTTTCTTATAAATCTCAATATATAGTCAGTGATGATTCATAAATAATAATGATGCAATAATGACTACTTATTATAACTGAAATTTCTATGAAACAGATGCTAAATAAGTAGGATCACAATTGGGATATGATAAAGCTGGGATGTGAGCCTAGGTATACATGATACTAAGGGCCCACAGTGTGTTCTATTGTCTTCAGTTACAACTTAAATTCAGAAAAGAAAATTCACTAAGTATCCTTTGCCAGTTACCCAGAGAGATGCATTGCAAGAAATGTGAAATATATGATATGAGCATTTCACTCCAAAAAGTAATCTAAAGGGTAAAATGAATCTAACATATAAATATTTAAGAAAACAAGACACTGATTATCACGTAAGTATCAAATTTTGGGTTTGTGGGTGTAACACTAGTTTCAGAGTGGGCTTAAGAAATTGCTTATGTTGTAGCATTAGAATAAATTTTCTTTTCTTTTTTTTTTTTTTTTTTTGGTACCAGGGATCGAACTCACGACCTTACGTTTGCCAGGCAGGCACTTAAGCCACTGAGCTAAATCCCCAGCCCTAGAATAAATTTTCAAAAATCTGTAAACTGTCTATGAGTTAAATTAGGTAAAGTATAGGAAAGGGTTTGGGAAAGGGACTATCCAACATCACTACAACCATCAGTTTATTACTAGAGAATCTAGCAGCAGAATTACCTTGACAGTCTTGGAATCTAACGTCTCAGTTTATAGATACACTAAGGTCCAGGTAAATGAAGTTACTTAGCTAGAATTCTTGTCAGTTAGCAATACAGCCTAAGCTAAAACTTATATTCTAACTTGCCTTAGGTGATAAACTAGTAAGATGGAAAGCTACATATATACTATACCTTTGCGTCTGAATGTTATAAAAAAAAAAGTTCCTATTACTTCCCCTAGTCAGTGATAGACAATCTTTTAGAGACTGAGTACCCAAACTGCAACTCAAACCCACTTACTTATCTCAAAGTGCCAACACTTTAATTAAACCCAAATATTTGATGCTTGGCCTTGGGGCAATTTGGCCTGTATGCCACGTGAGAGTGAGCTGCATGCTCTTTGTGGCACAGGTGCCAAAGGTTAACCACCATTGCCAAAGGTGGTAGTCAGAAACTCAATCCCTACTCTACGGTATTTGAAGCTCTTCACTGGGTTACCTAAGTAATAAACCAACAGTATCCAACCACAAATCTCACTTTATAGAGAAAAGAACTTATGTTTTTCATTGTCTCAGAACCAGGAGCTGCAAATTCATTCATTCATTCAAAACAAAACAATGTACTAAATGATTCTTATATGTTAGAAACTGTCAATAAGTCTGTTTATAAATGATTTTAAATAGCACCGGATCTAGTATCTCAAGGATATTTTTGCAGAATTCCCATAATAAGTGAAAAACTTTTATATAAATAAAAGTGGTATGGTAATGCAAATAGTGTCATTTGAGTAACAAAGGAAATAGACTTTAACAAATATGAAAATAGTAATGCTACTGGTGTCTAGTTGTATCTTATTAATACATTCTGGAAACTACAGAGTATTTTTAAATGAAAAATTTAAATATAAAAGGTATTAATTAATTCCCAGGAAAAGTCTCAGACTTGAAAATAGTTAGTGTGATGGCTAAAAGTTTAAGTAATCACAATTTGCCACACATAGTAAGTGAATTACTTGTTTAATCCTCATAACCAACAACTCCATGAAGAAGGCATGTTATTAATACCATTTTGCCAATAAGGAACCAAACACAGTAGTAACAGATTAAATAATTTATCTCAGGGATTATGAACCTTGAAATATAAACTCACGCAGTCTGGCTCTAAAATACAAACACCTATCTGTCTGTAAAATACAAACTCAACTAGTTTAGTAATTTTTTATTCATGTTAGATAAAAATGAAAACTTAGAAGAAAATATCCCAGGTGGACTTAGAAAGGAATCAGACAACATATCCATGTCCTGATAAAGTAAAATCCTATGAAAAAGGGCCACAAATTCTCCACACACTAAAATTATATGGTTCAGTGGATAAGAAAGGATAAGATAAGAGCAGCCTGCCAAATACTGGGTTTACTTAAATAATTTTCACTCAGAAAGAATGCCTTATGGCTTCTTCTTGATTCTCTCTAGTTAATCATATTTTTCACTTATTGGAACCTCTAACTCATCTTGTAATACCCTAAGCACTAAAAGTGTTTGCCTCTGTTGACATCATCTCTCTGACTGTAAGCTTATATAGCAGGAACTGCCATTTGTGGCCTAGCATAGGTCTTACACATGCTCCATAAACAGTAACTAAATGGACGGATTGATCATTTTTAGGTTTTGAATTAACAGTACCTGGAGTCACATTATTACTTTTACTAGATAGAATAAGGCCCCGAGGGACTTGCAGGGTCTTAGGAACCCTATGACACAACTACTTTTTCAACAGATAGTTGTCTATTTAAATTGTGTTATAACAAACCAGATAATTTCTAATACTTGCAAAGTAAGAGGTAAGAAGAGCTGGTGAAGTTAACATGAGGGCAAGTACCCCTGATTTAGGGCTCTGGGCTTTCTGGAAACTATGTGCATACTACACCTTTGTTTCTGAATGTTATAAAGAACACCCCTAATCTGTCTCCTAGGTGGTAGTCAGAAGCTTAATCTTTGCTCCACCTGAAGCACTTCATTTGCTACCATTACAGAGGCTCTGTAAGAGCTGCTCTACCATCTCCTCTACAATCTTTCTTGCAGAGTTACTAGGAATTCTTCTAGGCAGACTGTCTTTTATTTTGTTTTGTTTGCTTTATTAAGAAAATACATAATGGAAATGATTACAGTGGAGACAGTTTGTCATGTTAAAATGGCAACCCACATATAACAAATTTTTTACCATTCATTTTTCATAACTGTAATCCATAATATTTATCACACGACCACAGGTTAAATCCTTACTATGTTTGTTTCAAAGATACTCCTTCAGATGATATCTTCAAAAAGCAGATAAAGAGAATGCCAATCTCCATGCAATTAAATTGTCAACTGAAAACTTATTATTTACTGGGGGGACTCTCATTCTACATGTGCATATTTACAAATACTAGACAGAAACATGTTAGAAGTTTAATTTTTCTATACTCAAATCTGTACAAATTATTCCTTCTGTTTAACCAATTTTTATTTTCAGACTATTTTCAGGCTACAAACACAACAATACTGGCTCCACCTGGTGGTCAATAAGCTTCTACAGTTTTGCGAAAATTAGTCAAAAATTCCTCAAAAATTCATTTGAAAAACACTTGAACATCGAAGTATGCCTCAAGGTTGAACAGTGATTAAGTGCAATTCGGCCTAACTTAGAAGTGTTAATTTTTTTCCTAAAGTTTATGCTAGCTTCATTGCTTTACATTATTTTGAGGCATAAAATAATTCTAAACAAAAAACAATACAGACTGTTTCCTGTATTTTTTGTTAATTTGAGAAATGCACAGGTAACAAGCTGTTCCAGAGACTAAATTAAACAGTTAAAGTTTATCCACATTTTCAGACTAGATTCTGTTTTGAAACATAAAGCATACAAATACGTGCTGATTTTCAGCCCCAGCCCCCCGCCTTTTTTCCTATTAGACACTTCCATAAAATTAGCTTGTAAGTTCACATCTATGTATTTATCTTCTACACGATGCTAAATCTTGACTTTTAAATTCTGTCTGAAAGGAGTGAATCGAGAACCACAACATAAAATGAGAAACTGAGACTCGGAGTGGTTAAATGATCGTGTTGTTAAGCAGAGAATGTCAGAAACCAAATTTTCTGACATGCTTATTTTGCCTCTTTTTCTATGCCTTTGCAGTACAAATTCACTGCAGGCATATTTCATCACGATCTAATAATCATTTTGGAACTATACAGATTTATAGCACATTTGTGAAATGGAAAGTATTCTGTTGAATTTGTATGAATTTAAATAATTTTACCTAATATATTAAAAAGGCAAAGAGAATTTAAATCAGTAAAGATAGATTCGGAATAAAAAAAACCATTAAACTGATTTAAATTGGGTTTACCTTTTACTAAACTATGGATTTACTGTGTCAACTTATTAGATAGACTCTATCAGATAGATTCTTACAAGGTTTTTATTAGACATTTCTCTGTTCTTAATAATTCCAGGAAGCAACTGCAATACAGAAATGATTACTGAGGATCACTGAGGAACAATGAATGGCTTTTCTAATGGGGGCTCTAGCTTTCTACCTCTTAGCTGTAGTCTGCTGATCATGTTCAGATTTACCTCTCCCTTGGACCAGCAGGCCAGGCTGTAGTTACTCTCAGGTCTCTCAACAGAGTAAAGTTCATGTTTCCATATGGTGTGACCTACAATTTTTGTAGCTTGATGGTCATTTTGACAACACCCCCAAGTTGCCCTATCATTCTAGAAATGTAAACTACAAACTATGTATACTGTGTTGTAGTAATAAGAAAAATCCCAATTTCTTCAAGATAAAAAGAGTTCATGAAGCCATCCAGATAGGACGAAAGAAAGAACAGCTAACTAAAATTGTCTAAGGTTTTGATTATACTAGTAGATTAAACACTGCAGAATATATGTTTCTAAAGTAATTAAAGGAAGGCTCTATAGTTCTGTAATAAACTGAAGTAATCAAGTTCTAAAATTCTGATATGACCATTACTACTAGCACCATTATCACTTTTTAGGTCCTAGAGTGTTTAAGATGCAATACTGAGAAGGCTGTGCATGCTTTCTCACTTTACTCCACTCTGCAGTGACAGAAGGGGTTTTCTCATCCTTCTTTTATGCATGAGGAAACAGAAGTTGAGAAAGGTTAAGTCTTGCCTTAGGTTACATGGCTAATAAACGAGACAGCAAGGATTTGAAATGAGGGCTGTCAGACTTCAAAGCCTATGCTTTTTAGACTCTGTTACACAGCAAACAGTTATTGTTGGGGGGAGGCGGAGTGATATGGTATGTATGGGCGTGGAGGAAACAATGACACTTCCCAAAGTTAGAAGCATGTATACTGTAGAAAGGATAAGGAATACCACACTGATTGTGAGGTAGAGTGATTGACAAAGGTATGCAAGCAACAGAGTGCAGAATGCACATGAGCCAGAGGAAAACTGTTCTTTGAAAATGAAGGGTGGGTGAATGAGATGGGGAATGAAGAAGATAAGACAAAAATTTTGTCATCAAAGTCTCTGAATATCAGATCAAGGAACTGAAGTTTATTTTGCTAAGCAATGGGACTCACATTTTATATCTTTCTGATGTTTACTGCAAAAAATTCATTTATAAATGGCTGTGAGCCTTTTATAAAACTAAATAAAGTATGTTGAACTTTCCTAAATGAAACTGAACCTATTTCAATGATTTTTTAAAGTGCTATTTTCTTATTATAGTACAGGCTTGAATTAGTCAATATTTATTTACTAAAGTTCCAAGTTTCCTGATGCTCATATTTTTCTTAAAGAATGAAAAATGCAGAGGGAGGGAAGGAGAGAGGGAGGAAAGGAGGACAGAAGAAAGAGAGAGACAGAGAGATAGCCAGCCAGAGAGATACAGAGACAGACAGTGAGAGACTGCAGGAGAGAGAGAGAGAGAGAGAGACAGACAGACAGACAGACAGAGACGGAGAGGGAGACAGAGAATAAATCTGGGATTTTTTCTTTAATAATTTTAAGAAGAAACTTTGGAAAATATCCAGCTAAAATTATTTTCATATCTATCAGAATATTCTAATTTCAATGGGAAAATAATGTGGCAATTATTTTAAAATATTCAGTCTATTTGTTTCTGGTTCTGTGCTACTATCTTAAAGTTGTTTACCTGACTGGACCCTGTTCTCTACCAAGGTTTGCAGATTCTAGTTCAGATTTCACTCTTCTTCTCAAATCCCCATCTTTAATAAGAAATCTAACAAATTAAAGTTTGAGATAGAATGAAGATAGGAGAAAAGACACTCAACTATGCTTTATGTCAATATTCTTGTATCTAAATGAGCTTTCTGGAAAGTGGGGTTGGGGAGTGGGTTGAATGGGGGTTGCTATCCTGCTCAATTTTAGTGGTAAGGCTGTGAATTGTGGCTAGAACTCAGTGTGCTGATCCCGGCATCTAGCTAACAGGTCATGTTCCTTGTGGTTTATTTTATTTACTAAAGAAACAATGCTTCGCAGTTTTACATTGGAAAGAATATTGGACAGAAGTTCTGATTCTTCCTCAAATCTATTTAAGTTAGAGTAAGTACTAAATATCTTTAATGCTTTGGTTTCTTCATTTGCAAATTGGAAACAATAATACTTGTTTAATCTACTCAGGACTTTTAGAGAACTAAATATAATGAAGCATGGGGTAGGACTTTGTAAAGTGTTCTTATTATATAAATATGATGTATTATTACTTGGCAGTGAATAGTAGGATATAGTTATAGACTGTATATCTATAACTGACTTTATAGTTATGACTTTCCTCAAATGCTTAAATCTCATTTGAAGAAGTAGGGAGTAGATATAACATTTTTCATTTTAATAGCATATAATTTGAATAAAACTATTTTTATATGTTAAATCCTATTTTGAAAGCACCAATAAAGTTTATAAATAGAAGAAATGTAGAAAATTGTTTTGTAAACTAAACTATCAAAACTTAATTTATATATTCTATAAATTCAGGTGTTTAAATGTAAGGTAGAGTACCCCTAATTCTGACTTTGCTTAAAGAATATATAATAATTGCTGGTATACTGACATGATGGAAAAATGTTTTGCTACTCCTATCAACTACTTAAGGCTAGTATTTTTATATACAGTACCTTTCAATGTGCCAGGCAGTATTCTAAGTACTTTGGCATAATGGCTCATTTAAGTACAACAGAGAAGTAGCTTGCCACTGGAAGGACCAGGGTCTCACATTTGGAAACCCATCCTCTTTCAGTACAAGTTGAAAACTGAAAAAGTATGTAAATTGCAAATATGTCTCTGAGCTCTAAGAGGGTCACCAAGGTTAGACACAAGAATGTAAATTTTTGCAAGGCATATTTTCTTTTTCATTCACTTTTTTTAGGTCTGGAACCTAGAACAGGGCTTAAGCTATCTTGCATTTGACAGATATGTTTTAATGAATGAATATTTTTTTTTAAAAGAAAGTGAGTTTTTCAGTGGAAAGTGTATTCTTAGAGAAAGTAATCAAAAGAAAAAGTGGAGTCAAATGCAGTGATGTGTGCCTGTCATTCCAGCACATAGCAAGACCTTATTTGACAAAAACCAAACCAAACCAAAAACAAAACAAACAAATGAACAAACAACCCTAGCCCCCCCTGCCAAAACCAAAACCAAACAAACAAAAAGCAGAGAGATGGGGACAAAGGAGAGGAAGCTGAGTAACTTGGCTTCCTTACCCCAAACTTTAAAGAGCTGTGATTATTAAACACTATTTTAGGCTTACTGGCCTTAAAGACTCTGAGCATTTGTTAGGAGGTAGTGAAAACCAGAAGAATAATTATGGAAAGAAGAGAAGTAAAGCTCATTAAGATGACTTGTCAAGTGAAGGTGAAAGCATTTGTACTTGGTATTACTAAAAACACATTTTCAAGTGAAAAGAAAAAAAAATTTAAAAACTGTTTTTGTTTTAAAATTGTATTAATTAATCCTTCAATGTAAAGAATTACTTGGGAGTCTTTGATAAGTTCCCTAAAGTAAATTCATCACTAAGGAATCTTACACCTTTTTCTTGGTGAAACGAAAAATTTCTCACCCTCTTATTTCGGATTAGAATATAATTATAGACACATTCTCACTGATTAAATTTTTAAAAAGTCTTTGGCTTAGTCACTAAACAAAGCAAATACAATGACTGTACTGGGTTGAATATTTTGAGTTAGCAACTTCACCTTCTTTTCCCAGCTTTGTTATCCACTCCAGCCTGTTAAGGCTGCAGTCTGCCTTACAAATGCTTTACCTCTATTTTCTAAGCTGGAAAACACTATTAATTACTATTTTTTCCAAGGTATGCAGTCAGTTAATTTGTGTAATACACTTTAAAATTACACAGAATAATAACAGCATGAATACCCAAAATAACAGTGTCAATACCTAGAATAATAACAGTGTGAATAATAGACAAATGACTAACCTTGAAAAATGTTTCTCAGAAACTGTTTGTTGTATTATTTCTCAATAGTTTACCTACAGAATCTTTGCAAGATGCGTACCTGTCTAGCAAAATCTATGGCAGCATGGGAACAAATTTGCAATCATTTTTTCTTTGAGCATAATAAATTAGGTGAGAATAAACTTAATTATTCTATAAATCTCTCAAATAAAACCTTGGGACTATATGGAATAAAGTATGGAGGACTTCTCCCTGGGGTTTGAAGACGTAAAAAAAGATAAAGGACTTATTTTTGATGCTGTTTTTCTGTAGCAGACTCGAGCCAGTCTGCTGAAATTTCACACAGTACTGCAACTAAGATGTTCAGAAATAAGCTGGGGGTGGTGAGCGTGGAGAAAGAAAAGAAAATTAATACCACTAATTTTTGCTTGGCATTATTTGAAGGGAATCTAAGCAGCAAGGTTGCTTCTAAAGAGAAAGTATGTAATATAGTATCTTACACTCACTGACAAATAGTATTAAAACTACACACTTATATAGTCTAATAAGTTTTTATTTAACATTTGTTCTTAGGTGTTCCAAATGTATATAGCTGTGATGTCATTTTGCCTTCAATTATTATAGCAAGGGAAAGAGTAAAAATGATTGAAAGATTCCATACTTTTTCATTTTATGTTCCAGACACACAATTTGCAAGAAAGGGCACATGCGTTCTTTTACCAGCCTTCATTCATACGTGCTGTGTGTTCTGTTTGAAGGATAGCTAACTTCTCACTTGAGCAGTAGCTTGAACATCAGTATAAGCAATGGATTTCTGGTATACACAGTGACTCACTGAGAAGTGAAAAAAACCTGTTAGAATCCTGTTTTTAAATGTATCTTTTAAACTGTTATTTTTGGGAAGTTGCTGTATATAGTATACAACATGTACATTTGGTGGTACCTACGCATGAATCTAAAATACATTCCAAGTGCATAAATTGGAAGTGTTAAAACTTTACTTTATAACCCAACTGTCCATCAGATAACAAGTAAACAAAAAAGTATAGCCATAAATAGAGTATAATTTGATCATATAAAAAGTACTTGATATATCTTCCAATACACATGAACCCTGAAAACAGTAAAAGACTACATATTATATGATTTTTCCAGAACAAAGAAATCTATCAAGACAGGAAATATATCAGTGGTTGCTTAAGTCTGGAGGAGTAGAAATGGAGGTTGTAGCAGGTGACAGTTAAATAGTATAAAGTTTCTGTCTGAGATCATAAACATGGTCTAAACGTTACTGTAATGATGGTTACAAACATTTATAAATATACTAAAAACCATTGAATTATATACTTGAAATAAGTGACTGCATGTTATGTGAACCCTATGTCAAAGGCTTCCATAAAACAATAACAACAACAGTAACAACAACAACAACAATGCCTTCCACTTTATTCTAGAGCTGTAACAAAACACTTGGAGACCACTGGTCAAAAAAGGAGATGATTTTACTTGTGTTACTGTATCTAGAAGCCATGTCGTCTTTTAGATTAAATTGCTGCTCCCTTGTTCCTTAAAACTTTCCAAAAATATATATATACCATGTTGTTTTCTTCCTCTGCTAGACTACAGATTTTATATTTTACCTCACATCATGAAACAAAATAATTTTCAAGTGGCTTAAACAATTAAAAATAAAATAATAAAATAATTATAGAAAGATAAAGATGAGTATTTAAATGACTGTGATCAGATATCTTGGTCATCAGGTAAATATCTTGCATTTAAAAGTGTTTAATTCCATGCAAGTATCTCCCACCAAAAAAAGAGGAGAAATATGTCCTAATTCATTTTGAGTCAAACGTTACAGTGACAGAAACTTCACACAAAGATACTGCCAGAAAATAAACCTCAAAATTATAGACTAACAGCTTTTCTAAAGATAGATGCAAAAATCCTTAATGAAATAATTGCCAATAAATTCAGTACCCTAGGGAAAATAAGGAATAATATGTCATCATCAAAGATAGTTTATCCCAGCAGTGAAAGATTGTTTTAACATTAAAAAATTCAAGACAACACACCACGGTAAAAGATTAAAACAAACAAACAAACAAACAAACACAGAGAAAGAAAAAGCCCTGACCATCTCAACAGAGCTCTGACGAAAGCATCTGACAAAGTTCAGTGTTCATACATGATAAAAACTTTCAGTAAATCAGGAACAGAAAGAAGCTTCTTTTACCAGATAGAAGTTAGCTAAAATAAAGTCTTTGCTAATATTAACTTGGATGTGAATGACTAAAAGCTTCCCCTCAGTGACTGGGATACATGTTCTCACCAATTCTATTTCAGAGGTCCATACAAAAACAAGGCCAGAAAAATTTAAAATATACCCAATCAAGTTATCTTTACATACAGAAAATTCTCAGTCAAAAAGCTTGCCAAGAAAGTAATTAGTAAGAATGAGATGATTTAACAAAGTTGTAGGATTTAAAGTTAATATACAAAACTCAGCTGTATTTTCCATATACTAGAAGTGAACAGTTGGAAATTGAAAAAGAAAAACTTATAATTTATAATACCATCAAATAACAGAATACCTGGGGATACATTTAAAACTAAATAAAATATACTATACTCAAGGAAACTATACAACACAGCTGAAAGAAATTAGAAAGACTTACATAAATGAAGAGATATATTTTATTCATTAAAAATCCAATATTTTAAAATTGTCAGTTCTTTTGAACTTATCTATAGACTCAACATGATTGCAAACAAAATTATCGCAGGATTTTTTTTTTTGGTAGAAATTGGCAAGCGATTCTTGTGCTGGCTAACCTAGAAGAGCCAAGACAATTCAGGAAAAGAACAAAATTGAAGGACTTTTTCATTGAGTGATTATTTGATTTCAAGATTTATTATATAGCTAAATTAATCAAAATATTGTTTCTAGTATAAAGATAGGTACATAGAAAAATGAATCATTGTCCAGAGATGAATTTTCATGTACACAGACAAGTAATTTTTGATAAAAGCTCTGAGGTTCTTTAATGTGGAAACAAGTGTCTTCAACACATGGGGCTAGAGCAATTGAGCATTCTTATGTAAAAACAACATATATATATATATATATATATATATATATATATATATATATAGTAGTTAAATCATAAGCCTAAAAGTAAAGGTTTGTGCCAGTGATGGTGAACCGTTTAGAGATGAGAGCCCAAACTGCAACCTAAAACTCACTTACTTATTTGATCTATCACAAAGTGACAGCACTGCAATTAAGTCTGAATACTGAGGTTTTAGTTTAGAAAAACAACTCATACATTAACATTTTTTGTCTTAAGAGAAAAACAACATGCATGGCATAGGTTTGCCACCACTGATTTTTCAAGAAAATCAATAGAAGGAAAAACAGGAGGAAATCTTTGTGAATTTAGGATTAGGCAACATTTCCAACCTCAAAAAAGCTTGAAGCATGAAAGAAAACTACTGATAAACTCAATTTCATTAAAATTAAAAACTCTTTCTTTTTGAAATATACTTTTTAAGAATATGAAAAGGCAAGCTACAGAGCAGGAAAAGATATTTTGAAACATGTATCTAGGCTATATAAAGAAATAGAGAGAATGCAAAATTTTGCAGTCCTTGGGAAAATAGTTTAGGAGTTTCTTACAAACATAATTATCAAGACCCAGAAATCCTACTCATAGATATTTACCCAAGAAAAAAGAGTCCTATGGATGTTCATAACAGCTTCATTCATAACAATTAAAAACTGAAAATATCATCAGTTAATAGACATGGCATATCCATAATTTTAATGTGCAGAAAAGTTCAAGAACCACAGGTCTAGTAATGAAAAAGGAACAGGAAAGGTAACTCAGAGAATTGACCTTAAACAATGGTTTGGGTATTGATATTCATTAGATACAGGTCAGGGATGCCAAGAAAAGGAAGCTAAAACAACAAATGCCAATCTGAAAATCTGTAATGGTAATGGTATTATATAGCTGTATGGTAATCTGTAATCTGTAATGGTAAAACAAAACAAGCCTATGTGTATGTAGCATAGGATCCATGGTCACAGATGAGAATAGAGTGGAAGGCAAAGTACAGGCCATGTAGAACCTTGTATATCATGCAAAAGACTATCCTGTAGGAAATGAGACACCATTAAATAACTTTATAAGGGAACTGACACATGATCATGTCTGTGTTTAAGAAAAGCCACACACAGAATGTATGGGGAAGATCTGAGATTAGCAAGAGGAAAATACCGAGAGCAGATTGGTTTCCAGGCAATCCTAGTACTTTATGATCTAAATATAAATCACTTTGCTCCAGGAAAACACACAGATCCTAAGCCTTCATTAATCTGTAGTAAATGTTTTCTATAAAAATATTTAGACAATGAAATGTTTAGATATTTAGACAATGAAATTCTCCAAATAATTGTTAGGTCTCGAATTTTACATTTATTTAAAGAAACCTTAAGTAACTTTTTATTTGCTAAGTAAAATAGTAACTTTCCTGGAAGTAATAATTTCTATGTTTTCTGAATTTCTTCAAAGAAAAAATTATTTTAAAAATTTAAATGCAATTAAAACTGTTTTATAAGATACCATAAGCTTTAAAAGTGAGATTTTATGTCTATATAAACAATATATCCTTGTCATATGAAAGCCAGTGGATTTCAGAGGTAATCTGTTTTCTGATCCTGTTTCATCAAAATTATTTACTACTCATGATTTGTACCTTACAGAGATTACTTCATCGATAGAATCAAGGTTCTTAAAATGACTGCTAAAATCATGTTACAAAAATGTAACACGAACATTGTCTCTTCCTCTTTGATCAGACTTATTTCCTCATTCACCCCATTCCCTAAAAGTTTTTTTTTGATGTTATTTCTTACTGCTCTGAATGTCCTTAGTTATCTGAACACCAAATTTTAGCATTTAATATACTGTCTATTAATTATGAGTAGTACTCAAGTTACTACTGGTAATTACTTTTTGTTTTTTGGAACAGGATCTCGCTATGTAGTTCAGACTGGCCTTGAGCTCACTATGTAATTCAGGTTGGTCTTGAACTTCCAGCGATCCTCTTGCCTCAGCCTCCTGAGTGGTGGGATTACAGGTTTGCGCCACAGCGACTGGTTTACTTTCGAATATTAGAGGCTAACTCCTTAAGAACTTGGGGAAGTAACTGTGGATTTATCCTAACTCAGTGGTTTTTAAATTTTTTTGCCTAGAAATATACAAAAATACACTTTTTTGTGTCTGAACCACATGTTTGTTATATGTCTAATATAGAATTTATAAAACTTTAATATCTAACATATAAAGCTATAAGTAAGGTTGAATCATAAAATCATTAATATTACATTGCTTTTGACTCACAAAAACAAAAGTTTCATATTGGTCAACCTAATATAATTTTAAAAATTCAAAATTTTACAAAATAGCCAGATTTGGTGGTGCATACCTATTATCCCAGCACTCAGGAGGCTGAGGATGGAGGACTGTTGGGAGTTTAAGGCAAGCCGGGCTACATAGTGAGTTTAAGGACTGCCTGAACTACATAGCAAGACCCTGTCTAAAAAAACAAAAGAAAACAAAACAAAACAACCTGCCTCCAATTTTACAAAGTAATTTTGCCTTCACTACCTGTGATGTACTGTGGTGTTTTTGGTCTATGCCATTCATTAAATAAAAAATGTTGATTGCGATACATTACTAATTTTATGACCCACCAGTTTTTTTATTGCCCATAATTTAAAGTAACTCTGTTCTAATGTCTAACCTAGAGACTAGGCTTACCTACAGACTAGGCTTACCTCCAGCTTAAATCTTAAATTAACAAGATAAAAGGTTTCTTGAAGGCTCATAAGTGGTCCAGAGTAGCAGAATAAAGATGAAGTAAGTAATCAAGATGGTGTATGGGACCGTAAACTTCCAGTGTACCTGTGAACACGTAGCAGTTTATTGTCAAGGACCACAATAAAAACAGAAAGTTTAAAGATTAGAGATTTTGATTTAATCTTCTGATTTGACAGAACTAAACTGATCAGATAACACAGAAGGTGATTCAGTGTGGCTGATTGAGAATGCTCAGAATGAAGATTACTCTTTGGGAAATAGTGATATATTTTATAAGGCTCTCTCTAAAGTCCTTTCCTGAATTGAAAAGGAAAGAAAACAAGAAGGAAAGAAAACAAGGAAGGAAGGAAGGAAGGAAGGAAGGAAGGAAGAAAGAAAGAAAGAAAGAAAGAAAGAAAGAAAGAAAGTTTATATAATGTCAGATTTATTTTTACAAAGAGAGGATACCCACAAAGACTATTCCTCTGGGATTTCTTGCTTTCTAGAAGATGACCACTGTGCTAAGTGAGCTACACTCAGCATGCTATGTAATATTTTCTAAAAGCAAAGCTTATCCAGTTCTATTAATAAGTAGTGAAACAGTACAGATGATAACAGATTGCAGACACACTGCTTTCTTCTGCTTAGGCTTTTAACTTATTAAAAATGATGTTTATATAAAGATCATGTACAAAAGCTAAATTATTAACCAGTTTGTCAATGAAAACCAGAAAACATGCATTCTCATCAAAATGACTCAAATATTGTCAGACAGATGTTGATACTTGCATGAGGCAGTGTCACCACCAGCATGAAGGTACAGCTAAATTAGGCGAGACTTCCCTCACAGGCACAGGAATGCCGGCTAACATGAAAACAGTATGAATGCTTTACCCTGCTCATTGTTGCTTGGATAGTGTGCACGCATACTAACTACCTTATCCTTTTTGTTACCAACAGCTATTTATCTGATGGAAGAGTGCTGACAGAACTTGAATTGGTGCCAACCCTACTGATGAGAAACAAGGTGGAACAGTTGCTGGCTGCCGGGAATGTTTCCTTTTTAGGAAGTAGCCGTAAGGTGATACATGGAAATATGGTTAGATGGACTATCACAGATTGCTGATAGAAGAACTGTTTTTAATTTTTAAAAAACAAAGGATCAAAGCCAGTCAAATAAACAGCCAACATACAAACAAGAAGGCCATCAAATACTCATATGAATAGTGTGTCTAAAGGAAATAATAAATGCTACCTGGACTTGTGTACCGGCTACTGAGCTGAGTTCTAGTTGATGTATGAGGCTGTTCGGTCTTCTGCTTCAGGCAAATTAAGCAAAAGAACAGTGAAGACAAAAATAATGTCTTAGTCTGCTGAGAGCCCTGATTACTTATTCTGCCAATTAAAATTCACACTCAACCCATGATGTCAATATAAAAAAGCAGAGAGAAATCAAACTGTTTGACTAATTGCAGAAAAGAAGTAAAACTTGAGGGGAGAATTTTAATAAACTAAACAGTAAGAGCAAATGGAAACAGTACTTCATTAAATAAATCTCTTTCTAACATCAATGCAGACATTCCTTCCTCATTTAATGGCTGAGTTATGGTCCCTTGACTAGGTTGTTAAATTACTTGATTGCTAAATGATGAATTGTATATAGCAGAGGTGGTGAACCTATGGCATACATGCTATCTGTTTTTCTTGAAGACAAAAAGAAAATGTAAGATTTGTTTTTTCTAAACTAAAGCCTCAGCATTCAGGTTTAATTGCAGTATTGGAAGTTTTCAATAAGTAAGTGGGTTTTGAGTTACAGTTTGGGCACTCATCTCTAAAAGGTTCACCGTCACTGGTATACAGTATTGCATTATATTATTCAACAAAATATCAAAGAAATGGTCAAAAGAAACTTTAACAATGACTTTAGTATTATTGGCATAGTTCTTAATATAGAGTACTATATAACAAAATAAAACCACGGTACAATACTATATAGTACAAATATAGTACTGTATAAATAACTTGAACTGTCAAAAAAATTGAGGCTTTATAAACAAGATGTACAGGACTGTATAAAAAACAAACAAATAAATAAACAGAAAAAAAATCAAATCAAAGATAAAAGGATGGGCTGTAAGTCTGAGTAGCAGGTTGCTAAGTCTGAACAGCGTGCCTTGGTCCTAATTTAGAAGTCGTTAAACAAGTACATAGGTCGTAAAAACAAGGAGTATCTGTACTCATTCTCAAGCTTCAGACCAACAACCCACCTGCTTTCATCTGTTCCATTCTCTAATCACGTATCAGTACAAAAAGGTGGTCCTTATATTTTCTTCACTGAATAGTACAGCTAAATAGTCATCACTCTGTTCTCTACACATTTTGCCTTCTGAACATGTTTACCCATAATGTAATGTCAACTTGTCCCTGATATATAACTACTGACAGGAGTCACAAAATCTAGATATATATTTTGAAATGTCAAAAAGAATAGATTATATTTCATATAGTTTTAGTGTCATATATTGTGTTATATACATTAAACAGGGTGTAGAAACTTATGGTATATAGTTTTTTACATATATATAGTCAATTTACTAGCATTTGAGTGTACTTATTTATTTTAAATAATTTCTTTTAGGGAAGAGTTTACAAATACCTTTTTCTTATTCTATCACCTAACAATTATAGCTGCCTTTATGTTAAACAAATTTTGACCTTACTCGAGTGATTAAAAATAACAAGTTTATTTAGCATTTTGAGTATTCTGACTGTGGTTTTGGCTTGAATAGTTGCTGAAGGAGGCAACCTTCTGGTTGAGAAAAGCAGGGAATGATGTGGGTGAAATATGAAGGAATCTGATGGCAAAGCAACATATTTTGCATTCCATGGTGTAAAAAATACACACTAGCAGTAAAAGAGATATCAGTGACTAATTCATCTATTATTACTAAAGTCTTTCACCCAAGACATAGAAAAAACAGAATCTTAAGCATGTACTTTTTTTTAACATTTTTAAGTGACAAGCAAAAAACTAAAAAGGAACGATGCCAATTATTTTTCTGGAGTGATTTTTCTCCTGACTTGCATGAAGGATTATACAGTATTTTACAAAATATCACATTAGATAGTAACTATTATTATTACAGAAAGGGGATGGCCATTGCTATCAAGCAGTGTAAGTCCTATCAGCTATATTGGAGCTTTTGGGAGAAAATTAACTCACTCATCTAAGCTGTGGTTTCCTTATTCAAAATAGCACTGGTCCTACCTTCAAAGAGAAATGGGAGTAGCAAGTGCAAAGAAAAATAGTATTAAAATTTTCACAAGTATGGGCTTGTGTTAGACACAGTTCATATAATAATTTTCTGCCTTCATTGTTCAACATAGAATGGAAAATTGTCCTTTTTTGGGCAAAGTGGGCAGTGTTGGGTCTTGAACTCAGGGTCTTGTATGTGCCAGCCGGGCAGTTTACCACTAAACTTTACTCTTAGCCCTCAAATGACAAATCATGACTGGTTAAAGCCATTCTTCACTTATTCAACTTAGTTTCCAAAATATTTTTTGAGAACATCAAATACTGTCATAGGTGCTAGGAAAATAAAAATGAAGAAAACAGACAAAAATTCTAGTGAGGAAGGCAGAAAACAAAAAAAATTATGTAAAGCATAAGTATGTCAGAAAGTAATAGGATAATAATAATGATGCAAGAAAGGATAATTAGTGTCAAGTATGGCACTCGAAGACCACCTAAAAAGACAGTGAGGTATGAAAAAAGACCCGTGAGGTAAGAGACAGAGCCATGCTTATATCAGGTGGAACTCCAGCTCAGAGAGAATACAATGGCCTGGAAACATGACATGCAGTATGTCACACATGTATTCAGGGCATTAAGTACTTACAGGCTGCTGTGCCCAGAACAGAATTAACAAGAGGGAAGTTTAAGGACATGAGATTAGAGGTAAAGTGGGAAGAAGATACTGGTTAGGCAGAGCTACTAGAGAGGTATGGCACCTTGGTTTTTAGGAAACCCACTAGAGGTTTAAAAGTAAAAGTAGTGACAAGATCTAACTTATGTTTTAAAAGAAATGTCCTAGCTATGTTCAGAACAGATTTTTCAGATGTTATGGGTGGAAACAAAGAGATAAATTAGGAGACATCTTAATAATCTTAGGCTGCAAATAATTGTAACTCTGAACAGCTATTAATAACAAAAGTGGTCAGACTAGATACGGTATCTTGAATTTTCTGATCAATTAGAGTGGGGGTAATGGTGTATGAAAGAAAAAGGAGTCAAATATGGTTTTAAAATTAACTGAGCTAAAGATGATTTCAGAAAGAGCAGGTTTGGAAGATCAATAGTTTAATTTAGAACACATTGAGTTTAAGACGGCTCTTAACTAACTTGTGAATTATTAGCATATAGATGATATACAAATCCATGAAATTGAAAGACATTACCAAAGAATGAAGTGTAGTGCAGTCTAAGAGAGAAGAAATTAGAGGCCAAATAATCAAAGTGATACAAAAAGGAAAGTCAACAGTATAATATGCTGGTGATCACTTACTTGGAGGACTAGACATTTGACTTGTGGGGATGGAAAACAAACAGGTAAGGCAATGAGAAAGGAGGAACTGAAAACAACAGCATGTGCAATCTTGTATACACTGTAGTAAATACTTGTTAAATAAAAGAGCTATAACCAGGATATGCCATGTTCATCAGACACTCACAGTGCTGAGGTCTACACCAGTGGGAAAGAGATTATTATAATCTTTATCCTGCTGTAAGTAGCAGGATAAAGGCAGCAAAGGATGCTAAGGGAGTGAGGCAGGTTTAGTTACTCTTGATTTTGAAATGCAATCAGTTATAAAATGTTTTGCTCACTATCAGTATTTTCTAATAAGTTCTTTAATTCTTTTATAAAAATAAGTTGAAAACAAATATATTTCATAAATCCTTATGTTTTTTCTTGGTAAGACCCACGAAGGGGTATGATCTGGGAAAGCATTTGTTTTACTCGTTAAGTTCATTTTTTCCCTGTCTCCATCTTTTTTTCTTTTTTGACTTAGGAGTACAATCATACTGATGAAACATTTTACCACAGTTATCACCAGTTTTTATTGAGAAGCATACAAGATGGCCTGTTTTAAACATTTGAGAGTTCCAATGTCTGCTTTTTTTCTTAAAAGAGTTATATTTCAATGCTTCATTGCCAGCATGCTTTCCCCTCTTTTATTTTAGCAGATACCATTATCTTTTTCTTCTAGAATTTCTGTATACCTGAGGTATAATTGAGTTCCTTAATCAAACAAAAGAAGATAAAGTACTTACAATTTTATTATACAAGCATACATGTAGCATTATAGGTTCAGACATAAAATTAAAGGTGAAGTGTCCAAAGTATGGACTAAAACCATATTTATGTTGCTTCAGGAAAAAAAAATTATTTAGTCTAGAGTAATGAGTAAGTAGCAATAAAACAAATATTTGGTTGACTGTGGAAAGCTCATGTTTTCATTACTTGTTACAAGCATAAAAGCTAAAAACAGGCTGACCAAGCACATTTTGACAGTAAATAACATATCTATTCATCAACTTTTGGTGTATATAAAACTGTTTCCTAATATATGCATTATATGCAGTGAAGGTAGAACCAATTATTTTATACATATATGTTTTATTGCCCGTTTACTTAAAACAGATTTGCAAATTTACTAGTATAAGATACAGCATTTCCTACACTTTTTATTCAGAATAGTAAAAAACTCATTCATTACTTGTCTACACATGTACATATGGTATGAAAGAAAGAAGAGCAAGAAAGAATAAAAGATGAAGGGGTGGAAGGAAAGAAAGATTGATTATAATTTGGTGAATGCCATTTTAAAAAGTCTGTAATTGGTGATATTACTTTATATATATTAATATCTCATAATAAATTTACTTATTATTACTTACTCCCATGTTTTTTCTTTTTAATCTGCACTGGGGGGGATTGAACTTACAACTGCTTGCAAGGCAGGCGCTTATGCTGCTGAGCTAAATCCACAGCCCCACTTAATCCCATCTTACAGAAAGGAAGTTAAGGCTCAGAAATGGCTCCCTCAAGATTGCTTAGTCCCCAAATCAAAATGTGAAATCAGTATATGAACTCATACTCCTGATCATATGGCAGAAGGGCAAAAATGCTTCACAGATATAAAACTTTTACATAAGCAATTTAATTCTCCACAAAAATTAAAAAGTATAAATATACATTATTTTTATATTTATATAGATACATGTTCAGAGAATAAAAAGAACTTGCATTGGTTAGGTTTAGGTGAGAATCAAGGTAGTTTCATTTTCTTATTTTTGTTTTATGATGAAAATGTTTTATAATAAGTATGTATTAATCTTAAATAATATATTTGTCTGAAAAAAGTAAGAAAGGTACTTACTACTAGAGGACATATTTATAAATATGGAAAGGGAAGACTACAGTGTGCCCTGTGGAATGGGACTATGATGACACTGTTAGTGTATCTTCTCACTGTTTACTACAACAATCCTTAACACCCACAACTTGATTTCTAAATACTATCTTCTATTTAGAGTAATCAGAGCTTTTTAGAAATTAGGGTGATTTTGGACTTAGAACAGTATAATATTAATCTATAACATCTTGTTAAATCAGAAAATAAGAAAGTGCTTAAATAATAATATGAAAGAGTAAAAAGAACACAAGAGTCAGAAAGGGCTCTGCACTGACCAAATAAAAAAAGAAATAAAAATATTTATGCATCATAATAAATAATGATAAAAACATACTATAAGCCATGAAATAGATTCCTTAAGTTAATACCAACATAATAAGTAAATGCGGAAGAAGAGAAAGCACTTTTAAAAAATGGAATGAAAACTATAAAAGAGATGGTGGAATTAGAAAAGCATTAGCAAAAACTAAAACTAACAGATGCAAGTTAGATGAGAATGGGATATTAACATAATCTCAAAAATGTTTTATAAAAAAATTTCCTGAATATCTTGGATTAGATCCTGAAGTGGGAAAGAGAACAGTTATAAAGGACATTATTAAAACAGACTGTGTTATTAATTTACTACTTCTGATATTAATACTCTAAAAAACACTTATTTATGTGCATAGGAGAAATGTACAAGTATGCTTCCTGCAAATGTTCACTGTAGAAAATAGAAAGCAAGAACCTAAAAATTTACTATAAAAACTGGAATATGCACTTAATGAATATTACATCACTTAAATAGAATACAAACAACAAACATGGATAAATGTCAAAAACATAATAACATAATAACTTACACAGAAATGGAATAGTAACAGCAGTATTTTTAATATTTATATACAAACATATGTTTAAACGGACATGTCCATGTGATGGACAGAGAGGAAACACACCCTTATGGGTAGTGAGCACTCTGGAAGAGTAAGAAAAGGGGAGTTAGAGAGCATCCAGAGGCTCTATATAAATATAGAGGCTATATTTATAAAGTTCAGAATTACTTTAAAAAGTCTAAAACCAAAACAAAAACTATTAAGATTAGATAGGTTAAAGAAAGATAAATTCTGGTACTTTTCTGTTGCTCAAAATATTTCATAAGCAAAATTAGGAAAAACTTGGAAAAATGACAATTCATCAATCTGAATAAATTTTATTTTTTTATTTTTTTATTTTTTTGGTACTGGGGATCAAACTCATGACCTCGCACTTGCCGGGCAGGTGCGTATGCCACTGAGCTAAATCCCCAGCCCCTTTGAATAATTTTAAAAACTTACATTTTAATATTTTTATTTTGAAATAATTTAATCCTTATGGAAAAGTTGAAAAACAACAAAGAAAACTCATTTTTAATATCCAAATTCACCAATTTTAACACTTTGCCCTGCTTTATTTTCTCTACCTCTGAACCTAATTAATTTTTCTCCAACTGTTATTTCATAACACAGCCTTTCTTCTTTCTTTCCTTCATTTTTTTCTTTCTTCTTTTTCTTTCTTTCTTTCTGCCTGCCTGCCTTCTTTCTTGTACCAGCACTTGAACTCAGGACCTTGCGCTTGCCAGGCAGGCACTGTGCCGCTGAGCTATATCCCTGGCTCCAAGCCTTTTTTTTTTCTAAATAGAAATTTTGAAGAATATAAAGCTTTTGAAATAAATATTCCTTAATTTGGGTTTTTCTGAGGATCCCTTATTATTAGAGTGAGGGTATGAGTACTTGGCTGCACCCTATTGAATGATTTTGTATCCTTCTCTGGGTACAGTTACATGGTATTCCTAGGTTCCCTATTGCTGATGTTACTTAAATCAATCAATCAGTCTTTATTATAAAGAATGTTCATATTTCTCATTTTAACTAATAAGTACCTAGTGGGTGGGGGTCCTTTAAGATCATTCTGCTCTTTGTCAAATAGTCTCCCTAGATTTAGTGTCCACTGATAATTTTAGTGGAAACCAATCTTTTCTATGACAGTAGAAAATTTCCAACTCTTCCACTCCCTTTCAGATTTATTATTTGGACTGTTATTGTAAGGAAGAGATTTCCTTTCTCTTCTAAGCATTCATTCATTCATTTATATTATTATGGATCCCAGGATTCCTATCTCTCCCCAGGTGTTTAAATTTCTTTATTGTCCTTCATTTTTTTTATTGAGACAAACTTCATATAACATAAAATTCACCATTTAAAGATATGTTACTTCAGTGCTTTTTAGTATAATTACAATGCTGTAATTATATCACTAATTCCAGAACATTTCCATTACCCTATTAAGAAACATACCTATTAGAAGAAACAGTACCAATTACCAATTCCCGGAATTTCCTGGGATCCAGAATCTTCCTTCCTTCTCTAGGTATTTGGATCTATCTGATTTTCCCATTCTATATAAATGGTCTCATACAGTATATATGGCCTTTTATGTTCACTTAGTATAAGGGTTTGAAGTTTTGTCCATGTTGTAGCATAAATGAATGCTTTATGCCTTTTTAGGGATGAATAATATTTTAACATATGGATATAGCATCTTTTTAGGTTGTTTTGTTTGTGTTGTTTCTACTTTTGGGGGTATTATAAATAATGCTGCAATGAACATTTTAGTATGTTTTTGTTTGGATGCTTTCTTTCAATGTTACAGAGTAGGAAATTGGCCATTTCCAGATGCTTTCTATCTTGTTTTGACATATATGCTACTATTTTTTGGAACAGTTCTCATTTTCTTGTAAAATAATTATTCAGTTCTTGGGAATAAACCATTTCTCCAAAGAGTTCTGAGATCCTTTCAGAAGGAAATGGTATTAGAAACTATGACGTGGGTGGCAGGTGTGTTCAATAGCATTGATTCTTTGCTTTTAGCTGTCTTCAGCAGTTGAAAATAGGAAATAACCAATTTCATTATTTTCTGACTTTTCTATATTCCTTTCTGTGAAACTAAGTGAGGGATAAGGTGTAGGGGGACACATTTTTTTTTCCATTTCTACCTAGACTTTTCCTACTTACTTTCAAAGAATAAAAGATTTAAGATCCCACAAAATATTTTCTCATATAGTGGTAAAGTATGACTCCCCCTGTTCTTATTTGAGGATTGTCCATTAATAATCTTCTAATACTAGCCTTGCAACTTGGAAATTGGTAAAGGGGGGGCATTCTGACAACTGAAAATGAGCTGAATTATTAATAAATACTTATTTGTGTAAAATTTTATTTATTTTTGCTATGGAAGAGTTTATGAAATTATTTCAGAGAACCACCTAGGATTCCTATGTTAGAAGCCAAGGGAGGATGTGATAAGAACAACAATCAAGTTACTTCCTCAAAGGAGTATTAGGTCTGAGGATTTAGCTCAGTGGCATAAACGTCTGCCTAACAAGCAAGAGATGAGTTCCATCCCTGGCACAAAACAAACAAACAAACAAACAAACCCAAAACCAAAACAAAACCAAAAACCAAAACAACAACAACAACAAAAAAACCAAAAATCATGAAAAAGGAGTATTAAGACAAAAGGCAATGAATATTGGTGACTGTAGGCTTTTATAAACAATTTCAGCAAAGTTGAAAAGTGAATGTCAATACCAGGAAATGAAAAGCAGTTGTAAAAAAGAAATTGAAGATTTCTCTTTTTAGCAGTAGGTTCAAGAGTGGAAAGCAGGGTTTAGAAGCAAGCATACCAAAGAAGTTTAAAAAATTATCTTTGAAATCCAGGAAGAAATGAATGAGTGTGAGACGCGGAGAGGTCAAACTAGTGAGTATGTAGAGATTTCTGCAAAAGAACAGAAGAAGAGAAAGTTTCTTAAGATTGTGGGGAGTGTGTGGTTAGCTGTGAAAATAACTAAGATGACGTACTGGTCTGTAATCTTGGCATTTTGGAGGTTGAGGCAAGAGGACTGAAATTTCCAATCCTGGGCAACTGAGTGAGACCTTGTTGAAAAATTAACATCTTTTCTTTCTTTCTTTCTTTTTTTTTTCTTTTGTTTTCTTTTCTTTTCTTTTTTTCTTGGTACTGGGGATTGAACTCATGACTGTGTGCTTGCAAGACAAGTGCTTATGCCACTGAGCTAAATCCGGTCATAAATATTTTTTTAAAAGGACTGGGGATGAAGTTCAATTTGAAGGCCCTGGATTCGATTTCCAGAGGCATGAAAAAACAAAACAAAACACAGAAAACTCTGCCCCCTAAACAAATCAACACACACACACACACACACACACACACACACACACAGAAGCATACACGCACCTATGCACGCGCATGCCCCAAAGCCTAAAATACCAACGAAACAAAAATATGGTCGTCTTGTTCTGAGACTAAAGATTGAAATGTGTGAAGAGAAATTCACTAGTTGAGAGGAATAACTAGAGGAAACTCATGTTAGGTGGCCTTTTTAAAAATGCAAGATTAAGGACTGTAAAGGACAGGAGCAGGAGGCAGAGTTGGCAGTAGAGATGTAAGGATGCTGGAAAATGCTTGGCAGAGAGGGTATGTGGAGAACACAGTATGGAATGGATACTATAAATACGATAGTCTGTGCTGGAATTTCTTTGGCTCTTTTTTTTTGGTACCAGGGATTGAACTCATGACTGTGTGCTTGCAAGACAAGTGCAATAATAGAAAATAATAATAGAAATAGAATAATAATAGAAAATACTATCATATTTTAATAACAGAAAATACTATCTATATTAAAATTGGTGATGTCAATGACAAATGAACACTTGAATTTTCCCTTTTTAGGAATACACTCATGAGATTTACTAGACGATGTAACTATTCTGAACTATTCTGTAATTATGTCATCCTTCTGTTGTTGAACTAAAAATTTTAATCTTTCCCATAAAGTCACAAACAACATATCAAACTCAATTGTAAACTGATTTAAAAACAACACAGTACTTGTTCAATCTGAATTAGAAATATTTATATTTTGATTATATATATATATTCTATTTATGTGTTATTTAAGCCAGTGATAACTAGGGAATTGTATTTCCTATTATGTACACCTAATACAATGAACTTCAATTTAATTTTCAATAAATATTGCTACCACATAGTAAAACTCAACATTCTTTGGGAATAGTTTTTAAGGAACTCCCCTTGAGTTTTAGAACAAATCAAAGGAACTTAACTGCTCAAAACATAAAATGATGGTTCATTCCAGATCAGAAAGGTTAAAAAGTAAGGAACTTAATGCTGAAAAAGGGTTCTTTGGAATAACTCTGAGAAGGAAGTAGTAATATGCTTTACCTTCCTTTGAAATCTGACCCCAATAACTTCCTTTCCAACACTGATCTTAAAACACAGAGATTTTGAAAAACAAATTTTATTTTCTGGGAACTGAGAACCAGTTGAATTACTAACATCATACTTTTTTTCTCACTGTCTATATTCACTCTTTCCCAGTTGGAACAGGTACTGCATCAGCTTGTTTGAGGATCTATCCTCAGTGCCTTAAAAAATTTTTGTCCTTCAGTAAATATAGATTAAATTACAGAAAATCAAATATAGAATCTTAATGTTCATAAGAAAATAGCAAGCCTAGTCAAAATGAGATTTTATGATTATGAGTGAAATCTGTACTGTAGATTCCTAAGAGTTTACAGTAGTATGTTTGGTATACCAAATTATTACTAAATACTTAAGATGTACTAGGGTCAAGAGCTTATAAAATTCATTACTCAAATATGTTAAATTTTATCTTGAAGAAAACAAGTTTAAAGTTTCATAAATAATGCCTATTGAGTTGAATTTAGTTTTAATCTTTACCTTCTTCCCAATCAAGGACCATAAAATGCTTTTTACATGTTTGTTACCTACTACTACCTTTTATCTTGTCCCAAAATTATATGTGGGGTTGTAATATATTTTAATTTTATTTCTTTTTTAAACCAAGAAGACATTGCTATTGTTCTTGGTGGTTTTAGTGTTATTTTATATTTACTCCATATGCTTATCATTTTCTATGATCCTTACTCTTTTGATTATATTTCATTGTGGCTCACCTATCTTTTGCTTGACTATGTGCTTCAGATTTGTCTTAAGGTACACAGGTACACAGTTTCTCAGTTGTATGTCTGACAGTTGTCTTCTCTCAGAACACTGAAGATAATATCTTACCTTATTTCTTCACTTGTAGATGTTGAAAAATCAGGTTTTGCTTTTCTAAACGTAATAACGTATTTTCTCTCTGGCTGCTTGTCAGGTCTCTGCATAGTACATGTTCTGAGGTATTAAGATATATCTAAGCTAGTCCTGGATTTATTTTTACTTATTTTCTATTCATTTTCTTTACTTTGAATTGACCTCTTTCATTAGTTATAGAAAATTCTTAACTATCATCTCTTCATAAATGACTTCTATTTCTTCTTTAATCTTCTGGAACTTGATTAGATATTTATTAGACCTTCCATGTCTTCCATTTGAGTCTGAATTCTACAGAACTTTTGCAATTTTTTCAATTTATTAGTCTTCCTTTTAACTTTATCTGGTTTGCTATAAAACCTATTGAGTTTTTAATGTTAACTATGTTTTTTAGGCAATCTCCTTTATATTAAAATCTATTTATTCTATGTTTTTTCAAGCCTATCACTTCCAGAAGTATATTACATATACATATTTTCCATTTAGTATCTGAGTAAGATTTGGGCCTTTGTGGGTCTGATTCTGCTGTCTGATAGCTTTAGCTTAGCCAGTTTTTACTAGGTTTAGCTTAGGATGTCTGAATTTCGTGTGTGCATGTATGTGAATTCTAAGCCATTCATTTTCTTCTGTAGGTTCTTTGAGGACCAGGGATGAAAGTACTGTAAGTTCTTCCTAAAAGGTTTTAAAGGTTTGTATCAGGCTTGTATAGGGAGCACTTAGGTTTCTGTATTCCAACTAAACTCTTGGCCGGAAGATTCTAAGATTACTTAAGTAAGGCCAATTTGAGCTTCAAGCTAATTGAAAGGTTGCCTTGTTGCTAGAGTTCCCAGGAACTACTGTTCTTGCCCCTAAATACTATATGCCATGATTCTAGACAAGAAGTATCCTCCAAATCCTATGCTGGGGGTGAACTGACCTACTTTGTAGTTGTACTCAGTGGGGGGGATCAATCTAGATTCTTAGTTTTCTGTGCTGCCAGAAACCAAAGTTCTTTGTAACATTGAAGTTCTTGTCATTCACTGTAAAGTAAAGCATTTACTCTTTGAAAAAGGATGAGTTTATAATAATGATGTGCTTTAAAAAGATGTGTCTTGAAATTTGGTGATGAGTTTTTAAGAAAAATGATTCTGGCCAAAAGTAAAGTCGACTTTAATAAATGCCAAATGATACTTTACAGAATGTATATATTCAAGGTTGGATCAAGTTCATGTACTAAGCAGTCAAACAGCTGTGGACTGGAAGCTCAGGTTCATGAGTTCTAATTCTATGATTTTGCTGTGTGATGCTGAGTAAGCTCTTTAATGGATGGGCCCTTGGTTTCCTGTGTATATAATATAGGAGGAGGGCCAGATGATCCTTTTTTTTTTTTTTTTTTTGGTGCCCGTGATCGAACTTACGACCTCACGTTTGCCAAGCAGGCACTTACACCGCTGAGCTAAACCCCCGGCTCGGCCAGATGATCCTTTTAGGACTAATTCCATGATATCTATTGCACAGATATATTCAATATAAATAAAGCACATTCAAGATCAGAATTTCTGTCCTTAACACACTCTTTTAGGCTAGCCTTATCTGAACATTTTAAATGTACTTCACTATAATATCCTTGTCAACCTCACATTCTGGTATGGCCATTTTTTCTAAAAAACAACAAACAAAACAAAATTATGTACATACAAAATATTCTGTGTATAAAAATAGATTCTTAGTGATTTCTTCCTATTTGGAAATATTGTTAGTTCTAAGAATTTCATATTCCTTTTGTATTTTGTGGCATTTTGAATTCTTTTGTGTAGCTATTGATATAATTTAGGGAGTATTTGATTTTTGAGTGAAAAAATATTAATACTCAAAAACTACAACTGTACCATCTGCTAGTTTTTGTGAGGAATTCTGAAAACATAACTGGTTAAAACTGTCAGTATATTATATTAATCATTTATGAAAATTACTCTAATGTCATGCAGATTAAACTAACCAAAGTCAGTTTTAATGCAATATATTCACAGGTTTACACTATCGAGTTGTGAAAAGAATATCTTTTTCAAGTTTGATTAAGTGCTGCAAGATGTTGAAGAAACTCAGAACTCAAATGAATTATTGTATAAGTTTGATATCATTTTTGGCAAAATCTCAAAAAATGTCATGTAAAAGAAAAACATCTTGCTTAAAGTCTTGACAGCATTTTGGAAAAGTGAACAACTCCACTCTCAAATGAGAATGCTGGTTATAATTGAAGTTTCAATGAGGATACCAGTTCCCCTTTGAGAGAATCTAACTACCAAAACATAACAAAATACCACCAACAAAAATATGTATTTGTGCATATGCACGCATCCCTGTTTGACTTTCTAAAGTAGACAACTCTGTAATTATTTCAATTTAGAGTTCAAATATCTAACTTGATTCAATTACTGGCAGAATTACTGGCTGCATGAGAAAGGATGAAACAGCAGCTTATAATAGCACCTAATAATTTAAAAAAATTTTTTTTCTTTTAAATGAGAGGTATAGATAATTCTCATTGGTAAAAAGGTAGTGTTCAATGTTCTACTGTATTCTAAACTCTAAAGTTGAAAGTGATGGAAACTTTTTCTTAAATACATTTTTATGGCTTTTACTTTTATTATACACTGTATTTTATGCTAAAAGAATTAAAAATAAATACCAAGCAAGTGGACACTTTAAGAGTAATTGATCAGGGAGTTTGCCCCAGATGAGTTCCGGGGACATGGGGAAAGTTGGAGACCTACGCTCCAGCTTTTGAGTTTCTGGGGAGCTACTGGGATGCTAGACTGGGTCTAGCAGATTGCAGGGCTTCACTCAAGCACGCTCAGCGGTCTTGTTTCAGTCCAGGAGGCAGAAACCTTACACGAGAACTCTGGGCTCAATTGGGCTGGCCTGGGGACAGCTTGAGACCAGGGCTGCCAGTGGCTCAGTTCATATCCACACCCCTAGGACAGGGGATTGTGTCCCAGGGGTTTCTCTGGCCCCAGTCCTCCACTTCAGCTTCAGCTTGCTTCAGCCTCCCCTGCTTCAGCCTCTCAATTCAGGGAGCCAAGTACCTGCAGAGGAGCTGAGACTGCTCCAGTAGCTGAGGGTGCAGTAGGAGATTTGCGACACACCCAGAGGAAGCTTTGGAACACCACTCAAACCAAGGAAATAAAGAAAAATGACAAAAGGAAAGACCAAAAGGCAGGCTCAAATCACCAGCCCATCCCAAGAAAGCCTGGGAGCCATGTACATAGAAGAAAATAGAAGCCATACACCTGAAATGA